>JANIJG010005127.1:0-20367 GCA_024611175.1 Megaceryle torquata | reverse complement strand
AAATAAAAAAAAAATCACTGTTATTCACTTGAAATTCTCTGGGTAAAACCAGATCAATAAAATGAGTTCATTTTTTTTTTTCCATTAGGGGATTCTAACTAATGAAATATGATCACTATAAATCCTTGTCAACTTAATTGTTTTGGCTCTAAACCAGCAGAAAAGCAGTTCCGACCACTATTGACTGCATTAAAGAAAACAAAAGACAACCAGAAAATCTGATGCATTTGCTAAAACCCAGTGAGAAGCATCTAAAAAGCCACTCAATACTGCAATGCTCTCAGCCGACATAAAATTGGTCCTAAGTAAAGGAATATTTACTTTAAAACAGATCCCTAACCACAGAAATGTTTGACCTGGAGAAAGTGGAGTATGTACATTTTCATATTCATTTACATTTACAATCCACAAGGAAAACAAGCGGTAGGAAATCCTGAATTTGTGGAGGCAGGCTGAATCAATGCTCATCTCACAACGACTGCTCAGCACACAGGACGCCGACAAGGACAAGCCAAACATCGGCAGCTCTGCCTCAAAATCAGAATGGAAGGTTTCTCCAAGCACATGACCTGTGGTGGCTCTGCTGTTCCTCAGCCCTCAGCCCCCTTCCCAGCCAGCAAATCTCCTCCGCATCCCCCCAGCCGCCCCCGAACCGCGGCCAGCGGTCGGTGATGTACATCTCTAGGTCCTTGAATTTATTCCCAAAGAACGCCGCTTGTCTTGGATGAGAAAGTGCAAGAGACACAGAGCACGCTCCCTAAGCCAGCCCAGCACCCTGCCATAGAAACAGGCGGCATAATCTGCCGCTGTCCGAGCGGGGATTTAACAAGCCACGGGTGTTACAGTTCTTGTAAATCATCGCTCTTGGTCATCTCTCCTTGTCATCCACAAGTCTAAAAATTTATGAGAGGATAAACTTACTGTGATGAGAACGGATTTTTACTTTCTTTCCCTCTGCCAGCACACCTCGCAGCCAGACCCAAACCATCCTCTACGTACTCCAAACGAGACCAGCAGTTTTAATAACGAACATATGTAAATTTAGAATTTAAAAATGGGGTTCCTAAAGGGCCACCTCATGTTACTAGCAGCCAGGGGTGTTAGAATGTGCTGCGTGCTCTCAAAACAAGGGATGGGAAAAGCAGTTTGAACAGCTGCACAAGGTCTCAGGTGAACACTGGCTTTTGAAGGGAATTTTGAGCAATTCTGGACACTCAATGGGACATTTATGCCCAGTTTCCTCTGGAAATCCTACCTTCACCTGCTGCCTAGAAAACCAGAGCTTACGTTTCTCAGCCCCTCTGACATCAGGCTACGCAGAGAGCTTATTTTGCAGTACGGGTCAGCAATGAAGCTCATGGTGCTGAATGTTTTTGCAAACTGCCTCTAGAGGTGGAGGAAAAAAGAACAAAGAATCAAAAATTAGATACAAACCCAAGAGGTCACGATTTCTGTAGCACACTCATGAAACAACATCTGAAGACTTCGGTCCAGTGACTTGTGACTCTTTGTCCCTTGGTGTTCACAAGTAACATCCATTAGCCCAGGCTTTCATCAAGGAGAATTAGGCAATGACCGTATTAAAAGGGGACTATTTGGGCATATTTGCATTCCTGCTATTTTCAAAGCAATACAAAAAAAAAAAAAAGCATGCCTGGTAAATAACGTGTGTGCATGCAACAGATCTTGCCCTCCAGGTTATTCAGTGTTACCTAGGAGTAGCAGCTCCATGGAGCTGACTTGCCTCTGAAAACCCAAACTCAGGCACAAGGAAACGTGTCAGATCCTGACCAGCACTGAAATCGCAGCTCTCCCTCGTGTACAAGCATTAGGTCATCCTAGACAAAGAGTACATTTCTAAAGAGAAAAAACTTGGCTTTCTGGGTTTGTTTTTTCATCACAAGGATTTTAGTCCCAAATCTTCCAGTAACTATGAAAGAGGGTAAATTTCAAAGCACGAGGGTGAAATTGTTACCAAGCGTTGGCTGCCGCGTGTCGTCACGGCTCACGGCAAACAGTCTGTATTCAAGGTTGGGCAGTAATTGGTATGACTACATAAATATACACACAGTGAAACTCACATATATGTGCGGACGTCTGTATCTGTGGATATATAAAAATATTTCTTTTCTTAGCAAAGTTAAAGTCTGTGTAAAAACATCAAGAATATTGAAAAAGGTAGGAGCTCTAATTCCTCCTTTGGAGAAAAGTAACAAGTCCCCTAGATATCCTAGATAAAAGACACTCTGCAAGAGTACAGCTCTTCTCGAATGCTCGCTTACTTCACTGCGGATTAATACACGTGTTGGAGATTTCATAAATAAATTGATAACATGCAGCAATTACATCGTGAGGTTTGACTGCTACAGCGTTAACTACAGGCCCCTGTTGTACAAAAAATGGATTTCATTCCGATAGTCCCTGTCCTGCTCTAATGGAACACGCAACCACTGCCACAAATACCACTACTTCAGAATATGGGGTTTGTTTTAACGCGTTCACATGCGGAACTTCATCCGGGGGCAATTTCTCTGAGAATTCTTTGGCCATAAGAACAGCCAACTGCAGATACCTTTTCCCTGGGCTCTCTAAGTACTCAGCGCGGTTTCAAAATAAATCCACAGCAGTTCCCACTCTGAAGAACGGAAATGCTGGGCAGGACGGTCCTGACAAGATACAGGAAACGGCCGCACAGAACATCAACCCCCCAGGCCAGGCTGCCAGTGGTGCCCAGACACGTCCAGGGAAGCGCTGCAGCCCCAGCTGGGGGTGTGCGGGCACCGCCCCGCACAGGGACGCACCCGGCGCTGGAAACCCCGCAACGCAGCAGCACAGTGACATCAAAGGTCCAGCAGATAGCGTGAAATTCAGCCTGACCGTGGGTGCAGAGCCCTCACCCCTCTTCTCCTTCACCATCACATCAACTAAGACAGGCCAGACCCCCCTCCTCTCCCAGACAGTCACCCCTGCGCAGGCCCCGGTGCAGCTCGTCCATGGCAAGTCCCCGCCGGCGGCAACAGGCTGCCCGCGGCCACCACACCCAGCTGAGAGGAGTTCTCCAGCTCTAAACCTCACTGACGTCATCTCCTCGACACAGCGATGTCATCGTCCTGAGAAATTTTGACGGCGCCAGGGAAAATGGGATTATGAGTGCAAAGGGCCCCACAAGAAGTGCACGCTCGTTACCAAGCCCCGATGAGCTCTCCGCCCAGCGCACGAGCGACACCAGCCCCGCTGAACCAGCGGTGGGTTTTCCAGCTCCTGGCTGTACCCGTCACGCGGCCGAACGAGACACATCAGATGAATCCGATTCCAGTGTAAAACTCCCAGGGGAGATTCTTGCTCTGCTCGTGTAAGGCCACGGTGCACAGATTACAGAAACGCTTGTCAGAAGTCCTTTTTCCATGCCAATATAGAATATTTAGGGTATTTCTTTCTTTATCCTGAGAAAAGGGGGGGTTTATTTACCAAAGCCCCAGGCACACGCTGCTGTAGCACAGTCAGGTTTTGTCTCACAGTCCCAGTATCCGAGAGGCTGTTACTGGAGTATTTTCCAGAGCAGTTCTCCTCATTCTTCTCCAGCAGGCGGTGGCGGCTGGCATAGCTTGTAGAGCCTGACAGGGACAAAAACCAGAGCAGCTGTTATTCTGAGACCTCAGTCATTATTAGAATGGGCAAATTCAAGGAACACAAACTTGATCCAAGTCTTCCTCCGCTGTAAAACAAGAGGTACCAAATTCAGTTTAATTACACTGATATAAACCTGGTAAAATCTGAGCGTGAACGTCACACTGAAAGTGGTTAAAACACACATCTGTAAGCAGTCTTATAAAGACATCCCAGATTAGTTAAGTCTTCCTATTTCTGCACTGCAGACCCCATTCTGGAGCCCGCAAAGTCTCCACTAATCCAGTTACCAGTCGTTGCTCTGAATTTCCAACTAGGAAAAGCTGTTGGGTCACGCAACTGCTTCCAGTTTTGGTTTGTTTTGGCACAGACCCCACTCTAACACAGTTCCCTTATAAGACCAGCAAAATTTGCTTCAAATGGGTTCAAATAACATTCAAAACCTCAGTACAGGTGGAACTACTCCATTTATAAAGGCTTTTAAATCTCTCCTAAACCTTTTTGCACGGACTTTGTTATTAGCAAGTGCTGGCAACTTGCTGGCAACCAACCCAGTGGTAGGAATATCAATGGCAATCGCTCTGAGCTCAGGCTCTCTGCCTTGTGTGTCCAGCATCCAGTATCTCCCCTGCAACCACAGCGATTAGAATCAGCCAGAGACATGATCTCACTTGGAGATTACGTGTTTTCCTCAGGGAAAGCGCATCATGGAAGGAATAGCGCGGACAAGAGAACAAGTGTGGCATGGGGAGGAGAAAAAGCATCAGAAGCCAAAAACTGAAGAGACAAGGACACAGTACGTACGTTAAACCTTAACACGAAGATTCTCTGATACTGAAATACCAAAGCAGCAGAAATAGCAGCTTTGGTGGGTCTGGCAGAGGCAGGGTGGTCAACTGTCCCATCGCTTGTGGGTGGGGATGTTTACAGTGCCTGGGGTATCCAAGTTTTCCAAGTATATTTTGCAATTTTTTCCTGTTATAAACATCACATTGATTTATGTGACTCATCATAAATCTCAAAATCATTCCACAGAACAACACAAAAAACAGAAAAATCTCTCGGGCTCCACAAACAATTCGAGATCAGTGGCTGGTGCCTTCTGGGCACGATGCTCCGCCAGTGAAATTACATGGGGCATGGTACGAAGGGCTGCCCCTGCGAGGACTGAGGAGCTGCACAGAAGCCAATACATCTACACCTTGGATAGTGACAGGAGAGGAAGGTGGCTTGATCTTTATGCAGAGAAAAAATAAACAGGGGTTATTTGAGTGATTTGGGACTGCTGGTGTAATAAAGCAGTAATATTCGAAGACAGCAAAAGACAGATAAAATTACTGTCAGAATCTCAATCTAAATAATTGCAGAGGGGTTAGCTCCCGACAGTGCTTTAGCAAAAACTAATTTCTGTGGAACAAGGTGCACAAAAGCTCAGCCCCAAGCACCAAGGTTGGTGTATTCGTCAGGTTAAAATGGTCATCATTACAAGTACATGTCTTCAGAGGAGGGAATTCTGAAGCAAACTAACAAGGCTGCATAAATCCCTAAGGAGCTACAGTGGCTGAAGAGAGTATAGAGCAGAACCAGCCTGTCAATATATAAGGAACAACTATTTGAGATGGTACAAAACAGAGCAGCTGAGGAAAGACAGAAAACAGCGGCAACTGCGGCAAACTGAGAACAAAGTGACCATAAATGGAACCAAACAGAAGGGTAGAACTCTTTGTGAGGCAAAGAATCGAGAACCCGCAGTATCATTCACCTGTACATCAAAAGCATCACTCTGGCTGATGAATCTTCTGACTTATGTGACTTATCTCTCCAAGGGTGCACCCCAAACACCGAGGTCGGTGAGACGCTCCTGTGACATCGCTGCTGCTGATCAGCAAAGTGCTGGAGGCATCTCTCTGTTCTAGGAGCTCTCTCGTAATTCTTCCTCAGCTTTTCCTTGGGGGAGTGTGAACTGAAAGTGGGGATCTTTTCTCAACTGACACAAAGCCAAAAAGTGTCTCACAGACAGTTTTTCTTTTGCAGAACTTAGATTTTTTCCTTTATCTCTGACTCTAGATACATGATCTGTCAGTGAGAGGTGGGAAAAGTTTGGTTTGCAACAATTCTGTGGCTGTCTCCAGGACTGAGTCACAGAGAAGGAGCCCGTTTAAGGCCAAAACCATCCAGTGCAAAACATGAAAAGGCTTCTCTCAGCTTTTACTGAAAGATGTTACTTAGGTTCCCACAATGTCGCTGCTCAGGCAGTTTTGCTCCCGGTCGGTTCTGAGCTCAGCATTACCCCTGCCAGGTGTTACTAACTCCCTGTTTCCCTGCTGGAATTTAAACACCACAGTGGGTCTGTTCTGGATCCCACGCATCTGTTTAGCTCATTCCACACGTTACCATCAGTCAACAAAAAAACCATTACCCTTTAAATTGGTTTAAAAGAAAAAAAAGATTAATTTGGAGCTGGATTAATAGAACCACTTCAAGATGAAACTAAGAATATTGTTGTTTGGTTATTTTAATTTATAAGTATTGTGCTTGTTAAGAAGCATCTCAGGTACCTGCAACCCCTCATTGCATAAAAAAAGCTGCATAAATACAGAACAGTTGCATTTTCTGATCTAGTGGATGTTTCAGGAACAGCTGCATCATCCCTCGAAGGAACCCGGACACCGCAGTGCAGCACTTCATTCAAATGGGGCTACGGATTTGGTTGGGAGTATTCCCCCACCCCGCTAAGCATCACAAGTGACGAAGGACTTACTCCAGTGTTTTTGTTATTAACATGAAGTAGGTTTCGTTTTTCACGAACGGGCAGGCTTTGAAGCGCTGCGCAGCCTGAGCTTCTGCAACTCATTACTCCAGTAGAGCTGTCTGGCTGTTTTTCTGCACATGAAAAGCCAAACCTTACCAGTTAGGGCACAGCACAGCCGATGTTTGCTGGTGGCCTCTGAGCCGCTAGGACAGAATCTGGCACAAAGGAGACAAAAGTCACGGTCCAGGACACAAACCACCTCTTACCTGGGCACAGACTGAGGCGTCCGATCCCTCACGCCCAAGTTCTTGGCTGTGTTTTGTACTCTTGCACCCTGTGAAAGAAAAACAAGTTTTGCTTCATTTATTCCAACAGGAGTTAGAAAGCTGTCTGAGCTTTCTAGGTGAAGATAACTATTGATTGTAATTAATTAATACATATGTTCCATGTCCCAAATAACTCTCCTTTTCTAAGGTGGGGAACAAGTTAAAGCAGTAACATCAGTCTGGTGTTGGCTGCGACGCTGGGCATGTGGAGTCCAGACCTTCATCACCTGCAGCGTCTCTTCCTCGGCGCCATCTCCTAAAATTTGATCATCATCAAGAACCCTCACCACAAGCGACCGCCGAGGCTGGCACATGGTGAACATAACAGAGACAGAATATAGGTACCCACGGGAAGACACGCAGATCCTGAACGCCAGCGCTGCAAGTACCTCCGAGAACATAGCTGGGTTGCTTTTACCTGCGTCACTCACTAGACAAATGAATTTTAGTATCTTGCTCATGCAATAAACCAAATGCACTGATTTCAGAAGGTGTCTAGCTCTATACAACCATGTAATTTATTGTTTAGCAGGAGAACAAATCAGACCTTGCTTACACTCACCAGGTTCGTAGCTAATTTTGAGGAAAAGCCCCTCAAGAGTTACCAGCAACTTGCTATGCGACTCCTCTTTGACTCCACTGAGCACCATTATACCGCATCTATTGCAATATACTGCTAATTTATACTTCTCCAATAGCAGCTGGAGTCATAGCAATGTAAATATTGACAGGGAGGTGTCAGGGATTGTGCCGCACGGTTCCAGAATGTGCTCTCCACACACCAGTACAGCCAGGGCACTGGTGAAAGCCGCCAGCGGCTCTGAGGAGACACCACCATCCATCTGGGCTCTTATATACAACCCAATATGCTCATTGCCATGAGAAAAAGTGATGGGTTTATTTTCAAGCTACATGCTAATTTAAGGATAGCAAGAACCAGCCCCATAAAGAAAACAGATTCTCTTTATGCCCTGCTCGAAGAGCACTAAATCACTGCAATTCTTATGAGAATCACCTGAAAGGCAGCGCCGTCGTTATACTCGTGAGAAGGCACAGAGGAATGATTACTCATGTAAAAACAACACAGATTCTCTCCTACCCTTTTCTGTTTACCAGCTTTTGAGTTACCTTCCCTTCCTCAGAGCCCTGTGCCCCCTCCTGCAGCTCCTCTCCCAGGCCTCTGTCCTGTGCACACGTTGCCGAGGACGCTCCTGTCCGGATGCTCTACACAGTACTCGGTGGGGGCAGGTGTTAAACACGCGGGAGAATTATTATGAAATGTATGAAATTACTAGAGGATAGTTTAGATAATTACCCTGAAAACTGTTCCAACGATACAGTCAGGGCTATTGTAAGCCTTGTTAAACATGATCACAACCTCATTTAATTTAAAAGCAATAAACCACTCCCTGAGGTCGCCCATTTCTCAGGTGTCTCCCGCCGTTCAGTACTGGTGCCCCAAGCTGGAGGAGATACCAGCTTCGAGCAGGGACCGTTTCCCTTCGTGGAGAGCTGATACTGCTGGGAGCTCACACTGCTGGAACAGACACAGACTTTCATCTGCACCTCCCTGGGGCTCAGCTCTACCCCACAGAAGACTCAGGGTGTAAATGTGTTAAAGTTTTCATTAGTTTTGGACTTTTTTTGGTTTTTTTTATATGAAGCCAGGTGAAAGATGCAACTATTGCCCTTAACTAAGAGTTCTGCACCAAACCCCAAGAGGTTTTTTTTCTTTCCCTCCATGTTCTATGGCCTGCATTATACTCCTGACAGATAAATCCCACAGATAATTTAAACATTAAATCCGGAACAGGTTTCTAGAAAATAGCACAGTGCGCTGCTGAAATTACTCCAAAACATTTAGAATTTAATGGAGGGTTATATTTCTACCACAGAACTCCAGGACTGATTTAAAATTACAACAAAAGATTATTACTCTATTACATGCTGTCGTGGCTTCCTGCAAGAGGAAGAGCGTGCGGAGGGAGCCTGGCGCGATACCCTCGCAGGCTTTCCGCAGTGCCTGTGGGTGGTGTGGAGATATCGGGATCTTTAACAGCTATTGATCGCCTGCTGCTTTCCTTCAGAGAACGCAGTCTCACCAGAGGCTTCTTGCTACATCTCTGTCTGAGCAAGGACAGCTACAGCTGCTCAAAGCCACGCACCTTACTTTCCTTTTGTCTTTCCTTTTTGTTTAATAAGCTGCAGCTCCACAAAACAATCAGCGTTTTCAGAACCGGTCTAGAAAGGTACATTGGGACCGTGCCCTTCGGCAGAACGCATCCCACGAGCGACTGCGCCGCCTTGGTGTGGCAAGGGCTTGGTAGTGGGGGGTACAGGGCTGGCTGCTGGAAGCTTCCCCTGTGTCTGATGGAGCCAATGCCACTAGCTCCAAGAAGGACCAAGGCCAAGCCCATCAGTGATGGTGGCAGCACCTCTGGGATAATAGAATTAAGAAGAGGGGAAAAACTGCACAACTGCAGCCAGAGAGGAGTGGGAATATGGGAGAGAAACAGCTCTGCAGGCACCAGGGTCAGGGAAGGAGGAGGAGGAGGTGCTCCAGGTGCCAGAGCAGAGATTCCCCTGCAGCCCATGGAGAAGACCCTGGTGAAGCTGGCTGTCCCCTGCAGCCCATGTTGGTCCACAGTGGAGCAGATACCCACCTGCGGCCCGTAGAGGACCCCACACCAAAGCAGGTGGATGCCCAGAGGAGGCTGTGACCCTATGGGAAGCCCACTCTGGAGCAGGTTTGCTGGCAGGACTTGGGACCCCCATGAGGGACCCACACTGGAGCAGCTCACGAAGAACTGCAGCCTATGGAAAAGACTCACACTGGAGAAGTTCCTGCAGGACTGTCCCTGTGGGACGGACCCCACGGTGGAGCAGGGGAGGAGTGTGAGGAGTCCTCCCCCTGATAGAGGAGCGACAATGTGTGATGAAAAGGAATAAGAATATTTACTGGGCTGTATCCACATCAGGCAGCAGCATTTACAGGTTACTGGGCAGAATCTACAGCTTGAGAGTCTCTACCCTACAGCTTTAACAGACTAAAGGTTTGATCTAGTGCCTGTGGGCTTCTGCCTACAGCAAGTTCACAGCACAGTAGAGCTGTTTAATCAGTGTCATAACTGAGCTGGGATTGCTGCACAGAATATGTAGTGAAACCAATGAAAATATAAAACTGGATGCAAACAAACACAGATGTTATGAATCCTGTCATACCTGTGATTATTTGTTCCAATATTTGTCTCTTCTTTCACTTCAAGACTGAATGTGTCCTGTGTCTCGTGGGTGCTTTTGTCAGGAGGCTGCAAGCTACCCCAGGCTGGGATGTATGTTCCATACGCACACAGAGTGATTAAGCCCCCACTCAAGCTCTCTTTGATCAACTCAATAGGTTGAGCTCTTTAATCTTCCCCTCATAAGCCTTGTCGAACAACCTCTGGATCATTCGTGCTCCTCCTCTGAAACCCTTCCAAGATTCCAAACAGCCTTTGAAAGTATTTATCTGATAAGACGACGTTCTAGGAAAAGCTGTGCCACCACAACAGAGCCTATTTCCCACTTCAGCTGACGGTGCCTTTTAATCCATCGTTTTGTGTCACACCTCAGCAGTAAATTCCTGCCGAGGTGGTTATCTATCCACACCAGCCTCCAAATCCTTATGTTTCATTACGAACAAAGAGTGAGAAACACTATCTTGAAATAAGCACGCTGTCCTCAGGAATCCTGCCTGGAAAGTTAAGAACTACAGTATTTCTTTCTCCTCTCCCCTCACACACTTCCCTTTCATCCAGTATGAGTCACTTTTTATTAATAATAGTTAATAATGTGAAGATATTTTTATGGATAATATATATTAAAATGAGGGTTGTCTTACCCAGCAGACTGTTCTGATGTAAGGTGGTGCCACAGCAGTTATTATACAAAAATCACTAAGTAAAATCATAACCCTGTAGAAGTGATGATGCATTTAAACACACCGAGAGTGAAGGCATCTGGTTAAAACCAGCCTGGCCCATTACTGCACAACACAAGGTCCCTCAGCTGCTCCTCAGCACCCTTGTGCTCCAGCCCCTTCCCCAGCTCCGTTGCCCTTCTCAGGCCACGCTCCAGCCCCTCCATGTCCTGCTGGGAGTGAGGGGCCCAAACCTGACCCCAGAATTTGAGTGGCAGCCTCCCCAGTGCCCAGCACAGGAGGACAATTCCTGTCCTAGTCCTGCTGGCCACTCTACTTCTAAAATCTTGTTTGATGGTAACACCTTTTTTTAGGAGACAGCTAGATCTTGCCCACAGGGAGCATCTTACCTGCTTGCGCATGACATCAGTAGCTTGCATGATGTAGCGAGGAGGTAGCCCATGGCTCCGAGCCAGAATGATCGCCTGCTCCAGGGTCACACTCAGAGTGCAGCTGCAACAGAAGGCAGACATCAGATACCTGCTATCTGCTAGCACTGGCCTCCTTAAAATAATTCCTTTAAAGTCAACCACCTTTTTTAAGGCAGCTCTAAATAGCAAGGTGACACAGCAGCCCTGCCCCCGTCCCACGCAGGCATCAGCCTGAACACTGAAACGTTTCTTAAGTAGAAAGATTTGGAGCCCAGAAAAACCCACAACCCAACTATGACTTGGTATGTGCATGAGAGAGACAACCCAAGGAGAGGAAGTGTCTGTGGCTGTATAAAGCCCTTTCCAGGTGGTTTCTGCACATGTTGCCTCTCGCCCTCCCCTGTTCCTGCAGACCCAGCTCTGGGACTGGGATCCTGACCTCTCCCCGTTAATTCACCTTGGCTGTTCTCATGGCTCATTAACGCAGTTCAGTCCAAAACTGAAGAGACAGCTGTCCCTTCTAAAGAAAATAAACAAACAGGGCATTCCTTCCAGTGAACCATCCTCTCCTGCTTTGCCAATCTCTTTCAGGTAAACCCTTGAGGACAAAAAACAATTGTGGTGCCACATCCTAATGCACAGGCTGCAATTGCCTTGTCAGAGCAACCAGGAAAGCTTCACAGCTAAAGATCTCGCTGTAGGACAACCTGTCATCACACCAGGCAAGAACTAGTAGGGAGAGTCATTTTGGACATGCCGTCCCATTTCGGTTGTCATGGTGAAGACAAGGACGGGTAGCTGGTTTCTCATACAATCAACACCAAATCTGGGAAAGACTCACAGAGAAAAGAAACAAAGCTGAACAGAAACAGGTACTTTTCAGAAAGCACAACACGTCTGAGGGCTGCCGTCATCCCAGAGGTGAGAGCAGCTCCATTCTGCACCAGTAAGCTCCTTGATGATTTTTCCATTCGCAGCCAAAAGTCCTGCAATCACCACATCTCCAGGCAGAAAGGTGAGGTGTACACAAAACGATCCCACCTCAGCAAAACCTGACAGAAGCTGCAAGTTTCAAGTTCAAAGAGCAGAACTAAAACACGTGGTTAAACTATACTTTGGAGCAGCCTTTTGGCAAGATCCTGACCACAAGACTCTGCACAGTTTATGTTATGCACGCAGAACAGACAATACATTTCAAACACTCATCTTGCTGAGCAGAAGATCTGTAGGAGGAAAAATGTGTCTGCACTTATTTACTTAGGGAAAAAAAACCAAACCAACCAACCCTGACACATTTTAAATACTGCTTAAGTAAATTTATGGACTGTAAAAAGTTTCAGAGTAGTGAGTGTAGAAGACACTCAGTTTGATCTGTAGCTGTATTAATGGCTTTTCATTAAAAATTTATAAGCTAAGTGATTTTCCTTGGTAATGAAATAATGCTTCTTCCCCAGCTGCTTGTATACACTGACCTCAGAGTTAGCTTGAAGCGAGAACCTATTATCTTTCGTGTTATATGTTTGATTAAGGTGCAGAATAGTCAAATATTAGACTAGCAATTCTAAACACTGTGTTTTTATCTTCTCTTCGAGAGGTGAAACACTGCACAGATAACGTACATGCTCACGGTGGCTGCCAGCACCGAAATCTAAACGTCTAAGCTTCAAGACCAGACTGTGAAGGCAGCTCTGTGCCACTGACAACAGGCAAAAAGCAAAAGTCTCTGAAATCTGACAGGTGTAATCCAAGCCAGGGCAAAAGGGTAAGATGTCTCTCTGTAGGTGTAGCAGAGGTTAATGGGCTCAGAGTACAGCTTTCAGCCAACCAGTTCAGAGCCAGCTTTCCCATAAATCCCATCTTCCTGGGACTCAGAAGACCAAATGAACAGAAAAATTGTATTCTGCATGTGTGCATCAGCTCACACAAGGAGCTCCAAAAGGCAGGTCAGCTCGAAGAGCAAGGTGCAAACACTACTCTCGTGACTGGAGCACTTCGCCAGCCAGGCTGCTCCTGACACAAAACCCAAGAGAACGGCTCCTGAGCAGGGGCACGATGAGATAGCCACATTCTGACTGTGCCAACCACAGCTCAGAATAAGGTAGCCAAGTGTGCAGATAAAGATAGAACCCGAGAGGGAAAAGCAGAGACAGAGTATAACAGCATCATGGAGATTTCTTTAATAGGCTACAAGGGATGTGAGCAACAACTACAGGGCAATCCTGGAACACAGAGGCTGAGATTGAAGATCTCACCTCAAGGCAAAGAAAACAGGATGATATTTTTAATGTACCCTAGAAAAGCAGTAGTAAAGATACTCAAGATGACAGCCATGGTGATGTTAACCATTATTACAGGTCTTCAGTAAGAGATCTGATGTCCACGGTGAAGCCCTAAAGTAATGCTGGTTAGAGACTGCCACTGTTTCTTTTAAAAAAGATTCCTACACATTTGCATACATTCAAAACTGTTAAAATAGCATCAGTGGCCTGGCCACATTTCCACACCCCATTTCATTAGAGATGCAGTGTCAGATTGCTAGATTTGGTGTTGCTCTTAAGGCATGTAAAAGGTCTGACTGGCAGAATTAAATACAAGTTACAGGTCACGGCTTACGTCGTGTGGTTATGAAATTAGGTCACTACCTTCTCAAAAGCTACTCAAATAGCTTCATTGTGGTTGAATCCTGAATCAAAGGGTGTCATCTTCAAATAACCCCAACCAGATAAACCAGGATTTACAGGCTGGTGCTTTCCCCCAGCTCTTCCAGTATAGCTTTGAATTACTACAGATCAAACCATCCTGGAAACCATCCGCGAAAGAAGCGGAGGCACACGCAAAACATCAGATGGTAACACAGTGAAGTCGTAACTGGGAGTACCTCAGCAACAGGGCTGCCAAGCACACAGAGACTGAGCAAATGCAAATTTAAACCGATAGAACTTGTGCAGTTTTACAGAACAGTTTGAATGCTGGGAATTCCTCACATGCTGAGACTGTTCTGGTGGTTCTAGCAAGGTTCGATATCCAGGACTGTCAGCAAATACGTTATATTCCACCCTTCTCGCCCATTTTGAGAGCTGATAAGCAGATGGTGTTCAACTTTACAAAGCAATTTGGAAGCAGCTCTGACCTCTGGAAGTATCTGGTCATTTGGATGCAATCAACCCAGACAAAATAAACAAGGAAAATATGAGGGGAAAAAACTCCTTCAGCTTAACTGAAGGAAACGCTTCTCATAACGTTCTGCTATGGGAAGCATGAATCCCAAATCCATATATCTCACAGTGCAAGCAAATCAAAAATCTTTTCTCACTCCCTCTCTTTTCCTCTCAGCCCTTCTTTTATGCCAGAAAAACAAACGACCCAAATTCATCACCGCAGAATTTGTCGGTTAGAATCACGACTCCCCTGCCGTGACAGATGACAGCAGCAAAGCAGCGCAGCCGTTTGGCTTCCCCAGCACAACTGGGCTGAGAATTCCTCATTTCGCCCGTTTGGTTTCCAAGGAACAGAAGGGGCTGCAGCTGCTCCCAGCCCCTGCCCGCAATCCCCGGCAGTCGCGACAGCGTTGACGTGAAGATTAAATACAAGCTTCCCAACATCTTCTGGATCAGACCGTCCTGAAGAGAAGAGCTTCAGTCCTTTTCTCTTACCAACAGCCCTGTTGTTTCTGACTGGGTGTGATCTTTAAGGGGCTGCACATGGGCTGGCTGGACACACATCTACACCGAAGAATGGACTGCTAAAAGGGGAAAACAGACTGAAATGGTCTAAGGAATAGATTATTTTGTGACAGCTTGTTCAATGTTGCCTGAAAGGAAAAATAATTTGAGTTCATGTACACTACCTACAGAGCTGCCACTCAGCAAACTGTGGTTCTGTGCTATCAGAGTAAAAAGAATCTAAATCATTCGATCCATTCTCAGGTTTCAATCAGCCAAAGATGCATCAAAATATCCCTTAGAAAAACATCCTGAATAGAAAAGATGAGGTGAAATAAATTGGTTTAGTGGTTACCACAGTCAGAGATGTCAAAATGAATTATGTGCTGGCTATGCGAGTAGGAAAAAAAATACAGCAAGGATGCACGTATGCTCAGTCTAATTAAAACCTAAAGCTTCTACTCATCGTGGCATTTAATGCCAACGTTATTCTTTTAATTACTTTTCTTTCCATACATCATAAGCTAATCATACACATAGAAATCATCAGAGCATCTTCTGGCAAACATTCTTCTTGTGAGATCTTGCCCCTTTTAATCAGCTGGAGATGTTGCAAGGGGGAACCTTCACCATTAAACATTCTTTGTTGGTTGAAAGAGCAGCATTTCCAAAGGATTCAAAGTATCTCATGCCTTTTGTTTGCTCATTCTCAACAAACAAAATCTGAAGTCACCTGAAAACCTCAGCTCTGGCCCTTGTCTCATTCTCTGCAGCAAGTCTTCCATACTGAAGGTTTCTTCCCAGGTAAGCGGGCAAGTAAATCTGATGGAAAACCACAATTTTCCTTCCTGTCTTGTAATAGTTCGGGTTATTCACTTAGCTCTCTTCCACCTCAAAAATTAAAAGAAAATTTGCATACGTTTTTGATTTTAGATTGCTTGAGAGGATCCACTCTGTTTTTGTGGTAACGTAGCAGTTTTTGTAAGGAAGAGTCAGATCCTCCCGGAGACGTGTCCTGCAGGAAAGGCAGAACTGCAGGAACCGAAGCGTGGGGGGGGTGATTCCACAGAGCACGGTGATGCAGTTGTGTGTCAGCCCAGCTATGAAATGCCCATAATGTTCAAAGGAATCCAAAGACAGAAAAAGAGAGGGCACCTTGAAATCCATACTGGTAACAACTTAGATCCATCTTATCTGTCTCAGTGCATTTTATGCACCTCTCTGTGTTTTCAGGCTGTGTTTTAAATGAAATAGTGTCTTGGAATTTAAAATGTGCAAGAGGACTATAGTCCTTCCCATAGGTATTAGAGATAAGAAAGCAAAAATGTACCAGATTGCCCTTGAGAGGTAAATATAGATCAAAATAAAGTGGTCATCAGTCACTGCAGAAACAATCTATTTGTGCTAACGTCTCGTTTGTTTCATCTTAAGACAAATTCTGACATTTAGCAATTATACAAGTGTTTTCAACCAGTAGCCAGCAGAGAACTAAATACTTTACTGCCCTAAAGTAGTTTATGGAAAGTTTATTTGTGTCTCAGTAGGTAAAGTACAACAAACCCACAGTTATCGTAGCCAGACATAACAAAACTGCCATTTACAGAATAGAAGGGGATCTTGACTAAGTTGGAAGCACATTTTAGACCAGAAGGCTGGAGAGGAGTAAGGAGGAGTTTTTCATCCTGCTCTGACCTGTCTCCTGAAAGCAGCCCCATCGATCCTAGAAAGGCTTCTTGCTGAGGAGCTGGCAGCCAGCCCAGACACAGCTGCAAAACTTCCAGGAGACCTGTTTCTGTAGCAGAGTCATTGAGCTCAGAACGAAGTTCCTACAGAAACATTTCTAAAATGATCTAAGAGGAAGAATTCTTAGGCTGGGATGTCTCCGATACAAATTCAGAGTACTTATTTACCACTGTGTTCCCCCCGACCTGCAGAAGGGCAGCCGATGGCCTCGCTCTGCTCTGCTGCAGGGAAGATGGAGCGGGTCCGGCCGGGCGGCAGGAGCCGTGCCAGCTCCAGGGGATGGTGTCATCAGCCCCAACCCACCTCATCGCTCAGCCCAGCGCCTGCCAGCCACAGCCCGCTGCTCGGACGATGGTAACGCTGAGGACAGACTTTCCAGAGGGGAAGTTAAAATTCAGAACAGAAAATAAGACGGTTTTTCTGGGCTTGACCGAGATTATAAAAAACTCCTCTCGATCCTCCAGGAAATGCAAAATTTAAAGTAAACTTGGGGATTTGTTTCATTTGGATGCTTTAAAGGATTCCTTTGAGCTTGGAAGGCCCATGGTCCACGAGCAGACTCCTGCAGCTGCTGCACCTCATCTCATTTTGGCAGAGGCAGGGGCTGGGACGTGCCCGCACTCATCTCCCCAACACAGGGGCTCGCACCCTGACTCGAGAAAAATATAAAAGCCCCTTTTATCAGCCACATCTGCACAGAGCGACCGCAACTCCAGACTGCACGAGCACACGCGAAGAGAGCAGAGCCCTGTGTGTAGGCTGGCAGCCGATGGGCAGCCAGAGGTATGATTAGGGATGACAAAGGGAAAGCAGGCATGCAGGCTATGGATTTCTAGGACTAATTTAGAGCTCCGCACCTGGCACTGATGGGCAAGGTCTGTTCACCTACGAGGGTACAAGGGGAGTTTGTAGTATTCACGTGTCACTCAGGACAGCAAAGGTTAAAGGCACATTTTTTTTCCCCATGCTTGTTTGTTTTTCTGGTGATCAAACATATATTTGAAAAGAACTGCTGTCTGAAGTAGATAGAGGATTTCAGGCTCTAATGTAAATTGGTAAACATATTGTCATAATAAAAATCAAAGCAAAGCAATCACCAGCAATTCAAAGTCTCCAGCATTATCTTGGCTATAGGGATGAAAATATGAACTCTGCCAAGCTGGTTTAGCCCAGCACAGTGTAAAAAGCAATTTAATATGGATGACAGAGAAGTCAGACACCAAGAGGCGCCTGATCCAGAGCTCAGCAATCCCTGCCAAAGCAGACAAAGCTGCTGTTCCACAGCTCTTGGTCCCTCCTGCATCCGACTGCCACCCTGCACCTCCCTCCCCAGCTAGCTGGGATTCGCTGCTGGCTGCAAGGAGGGGTGGCAGAACCCCCCAGTGCTGTCAATCCATGACACCAAAGTTGAAGAAGCACAGAAGGGACTCTAGTCAGGGCAGTAGTGACAGATCAACTGAGTGAGGAAAGGTTCATAGGCGTTTTGTTTCAAGTCTGTTCAATATATCTGAATTCTGGCAGATGAACGGTTTGCTCGGCTCCCATGAACACAAGAAAGATGCTGATCAGCAGAGCACCCTCTGGGCTCCAGAGACTCTCAGAAGTTCTCTGCCATTGGAGACCAATCACAGAAATTAGGTTAAAGTGAGAGGGTTTAAAGAAAGCACACGGCCTTGCTCTCAGCTGATGATTCTGACTGGTAAGAGAGGAATCTACTTTCAAAGCTTAACCTGCAACAACAATTCACAGCTTTCCCCCATCTGCTTGCCTTGTAGCAACTGTACATTATACCCATTTTCCACTCATGCAATATCCACAGACAGCACTAAAAACAGTCCCGAGGCCTTGGTCTGGGCCTGTAAAATGTGGATTTCTGCACCTAATCTCCAGGAAGCACTTCACAGCATTTAGTTTCTTGGAACACAGAAGGCCAGCTATGCTGCTGAACACAACCTGCTGAGATAAACAGCCTCTCCTACTGAAGATAGGAAGCTTGAACTCTGAAGAGCGACCTTACAACTTAAAGAGCACTATTTTGCAAGATTATCTGCCTTAATTAAATAATATTCCATCAAACAGCAGAACTGAGCCTCCAGGATCACAGACAACAAGCAAAATCCCTTATGTCTATAGGACTTGATCGCATCCAGCATCTTGCTCTCCCCTCTTCTGTCCCTCACAGGCTCCCAGGGTGCTGCGCTGCAGTCTGGCTCTGCAGAGCAGCAAGGGGAGCAGGCTCACACAAACACAGCCCAGTTTAGCAGTAGACATGTTGGGAACAGGTTTCACCCAGCAAGCTCCTGTCTGGAGACCAGAGAAGCTTCCTACCCGGGCAAAGGCAATTTCAGAATGCCAAAAAGCAGAGTCTACTTAGTGCTGGACTGGAGGGATGTGGCCTAGAGAAGACAGCACACAAAGTGACTGTATATGACTTCAAACTCTTAAGGAAAATCTTCATCCACTCACTTTGTACACACAACAGTGACTTCAGGAAACTTGTTAGAAAAATCTTCCTCAACTTTTACTGCTTCAAAAAAAAATAGCAGCACAAAAATCCCTTCTAGTTTCTAAATACGAGAGTTTTCTTCTGAACTGTTGGAAATTCAGGGCAAAAACTCTTTGTGTATAAAATCCCAAGTAAGGCTTTCCTTCCCCTGCAGGGCATCTTAAAATGTCCCCAATGATGCCAAGAGCCGACGGCTCTTCCTGAGCAGCCGGGAGCCACCAAGGCAGCAAAGACCTAGCGAAGGAACAGCGTCTTGGACAACAGCTCCGATGGACTCGCTGTGAAGGAGAACTGCTCACCCTTCAGAGAAAGTGCTTTGCACCTTTCTTTATGTATTTTGCACCTTTACTTTACCTTGAATCCTTCAACATCAAGGTGGAAACCCACACATAACACGTTTAAATCCCATTCCTGTTGCTCATAATACAATCTTGAAGTCCAGTATGTCGTCTTTTTAATATTTTGTGGGGTTTAAATATACTTAAATAGACATTTCCTGGTTTATACCTTTGAACTAGCACTAGTTTTGAGCAGAAATAGACATTCAGTAGTTTATACTGTTGAATTAGACCCAGTTTTGAGCAGAAAGATGATGAATAATTTATTTTCCTCAAAGAACAGCTCACCTTTAGACCTTTAGAATCGAGCATGGCACCTTTCATTCAGTCACCACGTTATTATGAGTGATTTGTGACCCACATGCTGTGGGGCAATAGTTTATTTGGGTTATTAAAGTTGCTCTGGCTTTATCCTTAAGCTATAAGAAATTCTGGCACAAATACACTGGCAAATTCAGAAATTAATCCCTGAAATCATGAACCACCCAGGGTAGTCTTTTTTAGCTTTATAAAAAAAAAGGCAGAATTAAGGCTGAAGCTTTTATCTGATCATGAGACACGAAACTGAAACGAAGACAAAGAGCCAGAGAGAAGTTTCAGAGTCTTCTGAAATGACAGCTCTGTGCAGATCCACGCTATAGATTATTTCCATCTTCACCTGATGCAGTGCCTAGAGTTCAATAACGCAGCCCATCTCTGTTACTCAAGTCAGGTACAGCACACAGCACGTTCTATACGCTTGCACTGCTGATGGAGACCTAGAGCGTCCGTGGCGAACGCTGCTAAAAGCAGTGGCCAGCACTGGTTTTACACATCTGCGGGGTGTGGGGGCAGCTTTTCCTGGTTTTCATTCCTGATCATCTGCATTGCAGGTATTTGCCTTTTTTTTTTTTTCATTCCCCTTCTCAGAGCTCTTTTAAAGAAAGGAGATTGCTTCAAATGAGGAGAAAGAATGCTCAGTCTAACACAATGTCCTGGTAACCAAGTCTGCTTAAATAAGGATTTTTCATAGATCAGAATCAAAAGAGCATATTGGTAACATACTGCTACCTGCAATCTACAGCCTGGAATCCCTTTGAAAAGA
>JANIJG010005126.1:36218-84852 GCA_024611175.1 Megaceryle torquata | reverse complement strand
TTTTTTTTTTTAAAATGTTTTTGTTTTTTTTTTTTTTATCCCAACTTTAAAAAAAAAAAAAAAAAAAAAAAAAAAAAAAAAAAAAAAAAAAAATTCCTTTCTCAATTTGAGAACTCTTATTTCTGTTTGGTTTCTTAAGAGCTGGTGCTCCTTAAAAAAAATCCCATCTTTTGCTTTTCAACATGGTATGATTAATCTCTTTGAAGTCTAAAATTAATGATACATTAATAGTTGGGGTTTTTTTCCTAAACTGGTGTGTAATATATATAATACAACTTATAATTATTAATATTAAATAATTTTGGTCTGTTTTTTAGCACATATTAATAATTTCATTTGTATTTTATTACCTGTGAAAATGGTAAGTCCTATTGGCTTTCCACAGAAATATATGGAAGGGGAAAAAATGCATTCAGTCTTCTTTCCTATTGGAAAGCATTCTTGCAAACCTGGCCCCAAGATACGTGTGTAATAAGGCAAAGCACTCAGAAAAACAACAACAACAAAAGCAGATAACAAAACCCCACATATTAGATATCTAGGAAGAATCTCTGTAGTACAGCATGTTGTTGTGTAAGCACATCATTGCTTGTCTCTCTAGTTGTGGAGGCTGCTGGAAGGGGGTGTGTACTTCACCTGCAGGGAACACAGCGCTTGCCACCAGCCACCACACAGCTTCTTAGGAACATCCCCAGGCAAAGCTCAGTCCCAAAACACCAAAGCTGGCTTAAAGTCCTGTTGGATGCTGTCTCTGTGTGGCTATTTGCACTGTGGAGCTTACAGTAGAAGAACTGTAGTTTGTATCATGCTGAAGAAATAGTCCACAGACTTGGATACCTGTGGCATATGAAGGCACAGACCCCAGTTGAAGGTGCAACCAGAATCAGCATTATTGAGAGCACACAAACTTTTATACCCTTAGGGATTCTATTTATAGCACATCTATTTATAGCACACGCTGACTTTTATACCTCCAGCCCCAGGGGGTGATACTTTCAGATGCTATTTATAGCACACAGGCTTTTATACCCCCAGCCCCAGGGGGTAGTACCCCTGCAAAAAGTTTTTCCATCAGCCTCACAGCAGCTGGACTTCCAGCCACCGTTCATGTGGCATTTCCTCTAATCACCATCCAGGTCCTGCCACTTCCTCCTTCCTCCGTCTTGGCCTTTTGTATGTGGTCATCGACCCCCACAGATGTCTATTACAGGCTTTGCCCTCATCTCCAGGATGAAAATTCTTTGGCTGTGTAGTGTGAAGCATCGAGGTTGCCTTGTGTACCTGTTGATACAGGTGCAGGTTCATATGCACCTTGCTCTTACCAGGATGCTCGGAGAAGCTGTCTTGAGACACCCATTCTGCCATGGGTTGGGGAAGGCTTTGTGCAAGAGTGGAAATGCTTTTCACAACAGGCTATTAGTCTGAAGTGTTAACTGTGAGCATGACTTCTGTGTGGCCCTCTTTAACAGCAAGCTGTGATGCCAGAAACTACTGCTCCTGGCCAGCGCTGAGGAGCACCAAGGTAGTGATTCACAAAGATAATACTTAAATATGTGCAGAGGGGAAGCTGATGAGCTGAAGCAGAGTCTGCAGATGGTGTTGAACTCTTTCCCGCAGTCTTTTACCAGGTCAGCAATTTCTAGATGTGTATTTTGTTTGAGGCCTAGACAATTTGGCAGTCTTATTTCTGCTTAATTAGCTTCATGATTTAAAACTATTTGTGGCCTCCTAATGAACTGGGGAAAACCCAGCAGTTGTTAGCAGCTGGCTGGGATTTTAACAGCAGCCATGTGTGTTCAGCAGAACAGCAATAAAGGAGTGAGAAGCAAAGTCTGGCAGCACTGCCAGGGGTCAGGACATGCGAGGGCTATCTCCAGTCCCATTAACGTTCACCATTAACGCAGAACAGAATTTCAGCTAGACATAAACAGCCTTGTTAAGAGACAGTGACAATGAAGGCTTTGACAGGAGGCTTAGGTTTGTGCAAAGCCCTGCGTCCTGTAAAGGAGGATTTGAACTAAGATGCTGGGTGGCGACTGGAGCAGCTGAAGAGCAAGGGCATCTTCCCATTGGACTGTCAACATTTCCCAACCCTGATGAGATTTGCCAGTGAAAATCTGCCAAAACCCTTAGGGACTGTGCGGCCCAGCTCTATTACACAGCCCTGTGAGGCTTCACTGAGAGGTGGACATTACCATTGCTGGCTGGTGGTAAATTTAATTGTTCTGGCTGTGCCTGTGCTTTAGGGCTCAGCCCCCTGAGCCTGAAAGTTTGATGCTTTCTCAAGCAAAGCAACTGAGCCTGTATCCTGATTTCTCAGTGATCTGAAGAAGGTCTCCCCCGATCTTTAACAGTCTGTGATCATTCAAGAGAAAACCTTCCAGGACTGCAGTCTCTTTCTTCTGATAATCCTCCTTATAGTGATTCTCAGTTATTTCTGTGATGCAGATTTTTACGGAATTATTCTGGCTGCTCCTAAACCCCAGACCACAAATCTGATCCATCTCTCCTGAAGATTTCTAGCACTAGTCTGGACAAAAGATATAACATACCCTTTTAGTTATTATATGTATACTGAGATATGGTCTATAAAACTTAATGCCCCATTTTTCCTAGTCTGCAATTTGAAAAAACTAAATCACAGCATGTGTACTTTTCATAGCTGCCTCTCCTGTTTTGATTGTATTTCCCAAGTTTAGAGATAATATGGAGAGCAGTTGCAATATTGCTAAAACTGTGCTTCAGTGATAACTAATTCAAGAAAAGAAAAGAAGCAGTTTTTATGAAAGAAACTATATGTTTCTGGTGAAAATGCTGTTCACATGCATTAAATACTTTGCTAGCTGAGGTACCTGTAGGCAGGCTGGAACCAGAGTCTAAAATTGTTCTCTTAAGTCATTCTAGTTCTTCAAGAAGTTCACCCCATCTTTGCTCTCAAGACAGAGGAAATGGTCTGAAGTTGCAGCAGGGGAGGTTTAGATTGGATATTAGGAAGAAATTCTTTACAGAAAGAGTGGTTAGGCACTGGAACAGCCTTCCCAGGGAGTTGGTTGAGTCACCATCTCTGGAGGTATTTAAAAAATGAGTAGACCTGGTGCTTCAGGACATGCCCTAGTGGCAGGCATGTAGGGGGTTATTTTCTGTGTTTTGTGGTTATGAAGTCAAGTTAGGTGTCTGGGGTTTTTTTAGGTGTGTTTTTGTTATAGGTAGGGTTGGACTTGGTGATCTAGGAGGTCCTTTCCAACCATGAATATTCTGTGACAGTTGTGGGTTTTTTACTATATAACAAACATGAATTCTTTTGTGAAAGTCAGGTGACATTTTTGGATGTACACGATAAAAGAAAAAGAGTATCCTTAATGTCTGTCAGTACACCTTTGAGGTCAGTATGAAGTATGTCTGGATCTGATTTTAGGCTTTTCAATCCATAAATGATCCTCAAATGTCCTCTTAACTTGTATTTGTGGCACATTTTGCTGTCTTTGAACAAAATTAGCTTTGGAGATCTCTACACACTTCCTTTTGTTATCTCAGGTGCTAATTATATTATGTGGAGCCTCCTTTCAGGATTAGCTCTGAGGTTTCATGTTGTGGCTAGATGGATTTCTTATCTTTTTTTTTTTTTAATCAGGTTGTACGTACATAATTCAGTAACCTTTACTTTATTGTGTGGGTTTTTTGTCAAGTGTTCTGCAAAACACATCTGCAGACACTAAATAATGCCCTGTTGTGGTTTTGTTACAAAAATGGTACCTAGCAGAAACAGAAATAGCAAAGAGGAACTGCATCACAGTGGCAATTTAAGTGCATCTGTTAGGGGTAGGCTTTTATAGTTCAGGGAAGGATTTCTTTGGTCTGTTTCCTCGAGTTATTTTCCAGGATTTGGGACCAATGGAGCCCCTTGCTAAACTGAGAAAAGTATCATAAGAAAACAAAGCAATGGGTAGGGCTTTTATGTGCAAGCTACTTTGGGCAAAGACATGTGGGAACTCAGAATTTTAGTCAGTCCCTTCAGTTTCCTGACAATGTGATTGGGGATGCACCTCTTACCCACAGGAACTGAAGGTCTCTAAGGTAAGGGAGGTGCAATCTTTGCAAAACTGAGACTGCTTCTTCTGAGCACCTTCTCTTTCCCACCATAGCTTGCTGTTCCTGGAGGATGAGAAGCCCCCATGACCTCCAGGGTGTAACAGTAGCTGCTGCTTTTTTGGTGTTGGAGTCACAGAAGGTTTGTATTATAATATCAAAACTAAGACATTTATGATCTGCTTTTTCCTCACTGTATCGAGAAATGCTCTTGGCTGAAGTAGTTACCTATCTTCCATTTGTCAGGGGTCCTTGTGTCTCAAGAGGCATGCTGGGAAAACTGACCTGAAACTAACCTCTTTCAGATGTCCACTTGGTATTGCTAAATAGCCCCGATAAAAGGCTTGACAAATTTTTAATGCACTTGAGGGTTTTTTTCCTTTACTGTTGCCACAATTTGCATCTTTCCCCATTTATTAATCTGGCTAGTTTGAAAACAGACTTCTTTAGTGAGTAGAAAAATTCACACTAAGGGATTTCTGTTGTATTTCTCCACCTTTTATTGCTTGTGGTTTTGTCTTTCTTTTTCCTGCCCTCCCTCAACCTTCCCTTATATGGCTACTCAACTTTCTGTAATGCAGCCTCATAGTCAGTCTCTGAGGAAGCTAAAAACAGTATCAAAAGGCCTCCTACAAATACTGTTGTCAAAAATTACCTTATCTTCAAACAACTCTTCCTGTGTGTTTGTATCATCCCTTACAAATCCAAAGTGTCTGGTTTAAAATCCCGATCTCCCTCACTTCGAGAATATTTCAGCCCTGGTGGGACTTTGAATCACTCTGTTTTTCTTAATTCACTTTAGTCTAACTACTTTGTGGCAAGCTGTAATCTCTCAAAGTCTAAGAGAGGCCTGCTTCATTTCTGCACAGTAGAGTAGCTAACTCCCACTGGCATTTATGTCAGAAATACAGAACCTCACAAATGTTACTTTTTGCTCTTTTATTTTTACTTGCCTGACAGGGAAGTCACCCTAACAACTCTTCTTTCCTGAAAATTACAGATGTAAATGGGATTTTAAAACAGTTAATATCTGTCCTAAGGGTATCTTTCATCTATTGCTGATAGACATTCATAGCTGTTAAGGCTGGAGGACAAGTACAGCTCTGAAATCTGACAATAATTCCCATATGAATCTCAATAACTTGTGATGGGATACAGATATAGTATTGTGGTCCAGTTTAAGTCTTTTTGTAATCAGTAGGTGAACTGTTGTCCTTTTTTGATAATAGTATAATTAACATCTTCACTGAATGAAACTGTTGAAACTGTAATAGCTTCCATACAAAGCACAGACCTATATGTCATTGTTTGCACAAATACATCGGCACTTATATTTGTGTCTTGCCATGAAAAAGAAACAATTATAAGTCCAGACCACTGGACAGAAAAGAAGCAAGAAGTCAAGCAAAGCAAGCATTAAGTGAAAACCCTGAGGGATGGATGGGAACTTACAAAGAGTGGTTTCTGAGTTCATTGTCAGCTAGATGGAAGTTGAGCACTGTGAGCAAATAAACCATCTCCTACTGTGTTCAGGGAAATAGATTTTTTGTGTGCCCTCTTTGTAAGCAGCAAGTCTGTGAAAAAGATGTTCATTCTCTGTATCAATTTCCTTTTTAGAATAAAATGACATTTTGCCCCCAAATTTCTGCTAACTTCTTGGGTCAGAAAGGAGCAACAATATTCCTGCTTAAACAATCTGCTTTTGAGCTTAAACATAGTTACTGCTGGAAATTCTGTCACCTTGTGATAAACTGCTCAGATTATTATATATCCCCACTGTTTAGCAACACGTACTGTAGTTTTAGAATTGCAAAGGGAATTGGGAATGGCCTGAGGGAAGAGCTGATGACAATTCTGTAATTAGCTGTGTTTTGAAACAAATGAAACTTTGGAAGACTTTTGCCAGTACTGTTTGCCTTTTATGCATTTATTTCTTTTTTTTGTATTTTTTTTTTCCTTTGAAAACCTCATCTCGTTTGTGTAAGAAATTGCCTCTCATCCACCTTCCCCCAAAAAGTCAACCATTGACACTTCATTTCTATTTGTAGCCAAAAATGTTTGGATTAAACTTTCGACAGTAGTCAAGAAATTTTGAAGATGGCAGGCACTTTCAGTGTAAACAGTTACTTCTGTAAAACTGTTTATTCCAGTCTAAAGCTTGCAGATTAGTATCAGAATTCATTTTCATCACTGCCAGAAGCTAGTCTGGAGGTGTCATGAAGCAAATCTCTTATTACAGTTTTATTTCCATGCTATTTGATTTCTTAAGTCATTCCAAACACATTAAGATGAGGAAAGAACACGTTGGAAAGGTATAAGAAAAGAAAAATCAACAGAAAAGGGGAAAAAGGAAAAAATACTTTCTGTAAAATAGTAGAAACATGGTGGATCTGTTTATCTGGAAAATAACAGATTGTTGTTTGGTTGTTGTTTTTTTTTTTTAGTGATGTTTCTCTTCTGTATTTTTAAATGCTTTTCTTCCCACACCTTTTAATTCTCATTTGCTTACTTTTCATTCCCTTTATTTCCTTTATAGGGAGGTAATTTTAGAAGAAATTCTTTGCTGCTGGCTTGCCAGACTCCTAGTCCCTTGGCAAGATCTTCAAAGTTAAATATATGTTTACAGTGAGTAATACAATGCTGGTGGAGGGGGAGTTTTGGTTTGGTTTCATTTTTTTAGATTCCAAATTATAGGTGCAGTTCATGCCTGTACTTTCCAAACTCATGGTGCTTTTGTAGTTGTAAGTCAGTGTGTATTACTAGATCTCTGATAGTAATTAATCTGTTCATCATTCTCTGCAGATTTGAAACTGGAGTTACCCCAAATTTTCATCTTGGCTAATGGAGTCTTATATTGCCAATGAATAGCTGAAATGTTCCATAAAATCTTCATTACATCTTTATAAGATGACATGCTAATGACTTTATATAGAGTCAAAGGTGTTCATACAGTTTCTAGGCCATGCTCACTATTAGGGGTTTCTTTTATTTGTTCTGTTTCACCCTCTCGGTTCCCTATGTGCTTCTCACTCATCTTGACTCTTCCTTGGGCTCTCTACCATCCCCCAGTCTGTGCCAGAAGCTCTGTATTATCATGTCATCATGTTTGCTAATCTTTTGTTCTCAGCCATCTGGAAGATGAGGGCTTTTTTTTTTTTTTTTTTTTTTTTTTTTTTTTTTTTTTTTTTGCTGAGTATCTAAACAAAACATGCTTCTCCCTCTGCTGTCCTATCGAAGACATCTCAAGTGAAATCCTTCATTGGTCAATGCTGGGCTTGATCCTCCAGGCTCGGTTTTTTTTAAGAGTTTGGATAATAGAAGAGAAAATGCACTGAAGTTTTTGTGATGGTTTGCTCAGGGGAGACCAAAATTTATTTTTCAAGTGTAGTATAACAAGTGATTACTTGGCCCTTTCCTGTGAGATCCCAGCTGTAGTACTGTACTGAGCTTTTTCCAGCACTGTGATGAAGATGTAGGTAAATCAGGAGGTCCAGAGTGCAACTGTAGGAATGACAAGAGATTTAGAGAAACTGACCTATGAGGAAAACATGGGGAATTTTCTTTTTTCCCCTCCCCTTCCAAAAAAGAGAAGATGGTCTGTGCTAACGGTCTCTGGTATAGCGAGGTGTGTTACGAGATCAGCAGTGACTTGTACTCCAGGTTTGCTGATAATAGGGAAAACATAAGAAGCAAGTATGTGGCACAGATTAGGTCCTATATTAGAAAAACTGTAAGAGTAGTCAAGTGGTAGAACAGACTGACTAGGAAGACTGTGAACTTGTCTCAGGAAGGATGGGTGTAAGACAGACTTGTCACGGGTACTCTATTAACTGTTTTGCCTCCTTTGTGTCATGGGACAACTTCCATCTCTGCAGTTCTGTGGAGAGGGCAGAGTGGTTATGCTGGAGGCAGCATGCTAGAGGCTGCCATCAGCCAGTTCTTTGATCTGTTGGCAATTCCCATCCTGGATGAAGCTGATGTCATTACTCACAAGTTGCCATGACCTCTGAGTGGCCTCATTTCACGCACCAACGTTAACAGGCTGCTTGGTCTCTCTTGCCTGGAGTATCCCCATTCATTCTGTATTGTTCTAAGTAGACAAAGAAGTGCTGCTAGGATGAAGAGAAGACTTAATTTTCTTCCATCTCTAGTAGTCAGTTGTCATCATTATTATCACAGGATTTGATATCAGCACATAGCTCTATCAACGAAGAACACTGAAATAAGTTCTGGCCCAGATTCAGTGGGATGGAATACTACGTTGGTCCCAGTGCAAACCAGTAGGATAGAAAGACAGTGGTGACATTCAGGATTTCTGACTCTGTGCTTCTGTGTCTCTGTCAAATGCATCCTGGTATCTTGACTTTAGCAAGCCTTGTGAAGTTCCTAGAACCAGTGATTCACTAAGCCTTTTCTATGAATAAAAAAATGCCTATTTCTCCCCATGGTTCATTTGTTCTAATTATTTATTTCTTTTCCAGTCTCTGCTTGAAGGATAGGATCACAGAAATATTTTCATTGGAAAAAGTGCTGAATCAAATACTATTTTTTTTGGTATTAATCAGTGAGTGGTCAGGATTTATATCTTACTGGTTTGGTAAATGTTAGCTCTCCAGATACTTAACATGTGCTTTCTACTCTGTAACACTGCTTTGCTTAAGAATTGTACTGTTTGGATCCTTCCCCTTGGTTTGCTACCGTTAAAACTGTGCTTCTATTGAAAATAAGATTTTGTTATTTGTAGACCTGAGGTGCTAATACCTCTTTATTTTTCTCATAGAAGGGATTAATGTGGTGTTTTAATCCTTAGCATTCATTACAAAGCCTGTGCCTGTGCTTTTTACAGCTTCTGCTGCTACTTAGTTGGTCAGGATTGCTTTATGGTCCCTTTCCAGTGATGTGCCCAACCAACCTGAATGGCAAAGTGTAGGAGAGACTCTGGCACCTTACCTAGGGACCCTTATGGATCAGTAGCCTACTGGCTTCCTACATGGTTTCTACATTACTGTGCATATGATCATATGATCCTGGTTGGCCTACAGCAGAGCTGATCAATTTGCCTTATCTGCAGGTGTGAATAAGAGCTTCCTGCAGAGCTGTGAAGCTTGGCAGGAGTAACTGTCATCAACCCTCTGCAAGAGTCCTTCCTGTCACATCACTCAGTGAGGCATTTTTCCCTGTGAGAAGCAGTGAAAATCTGTTGCCCTGTTTAAAGCAGTTGCTGCTTGTGGAGCATGACTTCCATGACTGATGAGCATGAGGAGATAGTCCCAGCCTTGCTTTCTGTGTCAGAAATGCAGACATCAGAGGGAGACAAAGTGAGAGACTTAAGGTTGGTGGAGGGGAGCAGCAGAGAGAACAAGTGAATTAACAGAGTTGGGGGAGTGGTTTAAGCATCTGTGGGAAGGGGAAGGTGGCAGAGATGCTTGTGAGAGGAAGAAAGTTAAGAGAAGAATAAGAGTGAAAGCCAGAGAGTTAAGGAGGAAAAGAATTAGGGGATTGGCAGCTAGCAACAGTGTACGTGGTACATTCTCAGATAAATTTAACTACTGATATATTTTTTAAATGCTGTGTTTCTGGTTTGCCTATCCTGATACCTTCTGTGTGTAAACTCAACTTCTAGGAGTCTTCTTCAAGAAAAAAGAGTAAAATATGAAGCCAACAATTATATCATGCTTTTAGAAGAAAAACATCATCAACTTTCCATAGCCTCTATTACAGGTGAAAATATTTAGAAGGAAACATATTTTTCACTTGTCTTTTTTGCTGACTTGTTCACCTTATGCACCTTCCTTGAAAGTGGATCTCCAGATAAACATTACCTGTTTCCTTAGCCTTCTTTCCAGCATTTCTAAGCCCTGGGACTTTTCCACTTCTCCCATTTAAAAAACTTACTTCTCTTTTTACATATGCAGAAAAGTAATCTTTCTGATACCAAAGAGCAATTTATTTTCAGGGATGGCTATTTAACTGACTAAAAAGCAACAGTTCACATTTTACCTTCACTTTTTTTTTTTTTTAATAATATTTGTTTTGTAAGCATGTGTTCATGGTTATTATATTTTGAGCAATCTAGAACTTTATAATTTGTAAGTTTATCTTTACTAATTGTTTGCAAAACCCACATTAAAAAGTTTAGCTAATGAAATAGTGAAAAAGTAAGACTAAGAGGGTCAAAAGCTGAGCAGGTGAGATGAGGGGCCAAGAAAATGGGTGGTTTGTCAAAGCAGTTTGATGGGTAGAAATGTCAAGAGAATTTGAAGTAGCTCTGGGATCTAGACATGCTGTCTGTACAGAATATATTTGTCTCCTGTTCTCCCACCCTGCAGATGAGTAATCTCTAGTGATGTCAGTGGGCGTTATCCCCGTGTCCTGAGGGTAATAGATTGGGCCCTCGTAGTGTAAGTAATACCTCATTTTCTCTTGAGCTGGAAAATCATCTGTGTTTCCCTTAGATGTTTCACAAGGGAGCTGAAAGGGAGGAAGAGAGGTTTAGTATTCCTTTCTAGTTGCATCAGTTGCATGTTTCGCGGTTGAACTGCAGAGTACAAACCCAGATTTTGGAATTGTTTAAATGACAACAGAATTATTGCTTAGCTTCTCAAATATTTTGGCTGCTCATGTACTCTCTCAAGCTGCAGTACTCCCCCCAACAAATGCACTCATGGGAGAGCAAATGGTAAAGAACATGAACAGCCCGAAGTAGAGTGTCGGTGCTTTTGGCAGGGAGGTGCCAGCTGTCCTTGGAAACAAGTTCAGTATTTGCTGCGAGGATCTTTCTAAGAAAAGTGAGTCTTCATAAAGGTTATAAAAGGAATGAAGCCCAGGGCAGCAATTCAGCAGTGTTTACTGATGATGGTTATGCTAAAAATATTGTTAAAATCTTAGTTCAAAAACTACTTCTGACAAAGAAGTTCCTTGTTCTATATAAAGATAAACACATGCAATTCTGGAGAAAGAAAAGTTGTCCTGATTCTTTATGTTCATGAGCCTTGACTGAATTTAATTAAAAAGAAGGAAAAAAACAAAACCAAAACTAGTTTATGCTCAGAGAACATGAAAGCCTAAACATGTGAAACTTTGATGAGTTACGAACATGGGAGCCATGCTGTAGGAAACTTCCAAGGAAGTTTTGTAGCTTTCTAGTGAAAATCTAGCAGAGAGCTATTTCAGATGTTTAAAAGCCTATCCTTTCTTTGGGTAAACAATTGCTTTCATTTAAAAAGAGAAGAAAGAGAGGTCTGGGAAAGATAGGGAGAAATAACTAGAACAAATGTTAGCTTTTCAGACCCCAAGTGGAAGCAACCCAGATATGGAATAATTTCAGAGCTGGCTCTTCCAGGAGCTGTAGCTCTACCCTGTACTGGGCAGAGCTGTTTGAATGTCAGGCCTGGAACCTGCAGGGTGATGTGGCAATGAAATTAGGAAGGCCTTAGGGCAGCCCATTACTCCTCCTTTTTTATTGAATGACCTCTTTCAAGAGCAGAAGGTCCCATGTTAATCTTGTCTCTGTCCCAGCTGTCCTACACTTTTGCCTTGAGTTTACCAGATGTTGACTCTACGTAAGAGTATTTCTCTTTGATATGAGTAAAACAGATCCATAGCCCCTGCAAACTGAAGTCTAATAAAATACATCCTTTATTCATAACTGCCTTTCCACCATTGCCTCAGCAATTTAGATTTAATTCTGGGGTAGGAGTGATTTTCATGCAAAGAACAAGTACTTCAAAGTATGTGACGAGAAGGGACTTACATAAAAACTAAACAGTCCACAGGATAGCTGGGGTAACTTTTTTATCCCGGTGAAAAACCTCAGAGAAGTAACAGTATGAGAGAGCACTCCAACTGGAACCGCACAAAACAAGTTTTTAATGAAAGCAATTGGAATAACACTAAATAAACTGTCTAAATGGAGCTCTAAAGAGTTGTACAAAAGCTGCTAGTAAAGTCAATTGAAGGCCTGTCACAGTGCCTCAGAAGTCCCTTCACAACCCTCCTGCTGGCAGCAGTTCAAGTTTCTTTACAGTACATTAGAGGTAAGCACAGCAGTATTGTACCAGGCCCTTTGAAAAACTAATAAAAATGTTCTCCCTGTGAGAGAAGCCCACTGCTGCTAGGGGAGGAACTGTGTGCCCTTTGGTCTGGGAGTCATTTGTTTCTTCAGCTGGGATAAAGAAGGGTCTTTAATAACTCGGAAAACCATTATTAATAGTTGTATTCCCTGCACTTGTCTCCTAGTAGCAAGAGACATCCATTAAAATGTTCTGCTCAAAACCAGGTCTAAATACATTTTGGTGCCCCGGAAGTCCTTTTTCAAATTCTGGCTAGCACTGTGTAGATTAAACTGTAGCTAATGCCATGTAGCACCATCTTGATGGGACACTATGCTCAGAACTTCTCATGCAGAAAGCTTGCTTGGGTGATGGTCTCTTGCTCTGTGAGGATATAAGCATGGGTGTAAGTATACAAGGTGAAGGTCTGGTCCTTTTTTTTTGGTCCACACCAAACAGGTGCCCTAGGGAAGCTTCTATAGAAATATAACACAATGAGAGGCAGGGACCAGTGTCTTTCCTCTCTGGTGACGGCTCCCCTGGGAGACCATAGTTTGAAGCACCTGTGAATCAGAATTTCTCTTATGGGGTGGCCTCATTAGAAATTAGCAGTAGATTGCCTCTGCTAAGGAACCTGCTGCTCTTCTTTGCCATGTGCCATGGACCTAGACCTGTAGGAAACTTACCCAAGGGGATTTTTGCCAAGGGACACAAAACCGACAAAGCAGCATTAAGTCTTCTTTGTCCCAGGTGTACTAGAACCAGATTCTGTAACTACAGAGAAGATAACCCCAGAACATGTGTGAATGCAAAAGCTGTTAAAAATGCACCTGCGTATATATTGATTTTACTATTTCCTATTTACTAATGCAAAATATTTTTACCTCTCATAATAAAATGTTTGATAATTTCCTTCCAAGAATTAGTCAATATTTTCTGTCAAATGTTCTAATTTCTCTTAGAACAGCATATTTTTATATTAAATTGTTCAGATGGGAAGATTTCAGGTGGCCCTCTTGACAGTCATTTGGAATGGTTACTTCACCAAAAAGTGGAAAAGCTTTGCAAGAATTATCCTGGTCATCTTAAATAAGGTCCATTTTTTTATGCCATAGTCATTGTACACATCATGTATTTTAGAAATAATTGATTAAGATACAATTCAGAGGCATTTTAAAGAATCTTTTTTAAAATCCATCCCTGTAAATCTATGCTCTGCTTAATATCATAAACATAGCTGCATGGCTTTAGCAGGAAGAAGGATATGAAACAAGCTCATTTTAAGCTTCTCAGAGTTGAATTGTTTTCCACAGAAAAGAAATTTGAAGTTAGACATTAGCCCAAGCTAAAAGCAAGGGAACTTGGATATGTTATAAGATGCAGGGAATGGGAAGTGGATGCTGGTCCATAATTATTTTGTGTACTGTCTGACCTGTGCCTAATGGCAGGGGATTAGTGTTTGCAATTCTAGTAAAAAAATTTATCTTCTCATGGGGAAAGAAAGACAGTGAGATGGCCAAAAGGATGGTAGCCATTGGATTGCCCAAAGCCCTGAGTGACCACAGAATAACTTTCTCACAGGCACTGGATTAGCAGGATAGAGCTGAGAAGAGTGAAATAATCAGTGTCTGCAGTAAATGCATTCATCTCGTGGTTGTTGCTGTTTTGGTTTCAAATTTGTATGCACACACGATTCTGTTTAGATCCAGACAGATGTGGAAAACTTTTAGCTGTCATTTTTGTTACATTTTAGACAATCAAAGTATTTCCCTGTGGCCTCTTGGGCTGCACCCAGCCTAGGATATGGATCACTAGTGACACGTAAAGACACATTTCTATGCTGTATCTTTGGTTTTATTATCTGCCATAATCAGTATCAAAGAGACTTGTGCAGATGACTATCAATAGTTGCTGAAAAAGAAAGAGAGAGAAGCCCCTAAGTATTAAAACTGGTATCTTCCCCAGCAGGCTGGCTGAGTTTGAGCTATGATCTCTGACTGCACAACACGTAAACTGATTAACAGAGCGGACGGCATTGCCGCGGCCTCCAGAGGCCTCCACGCTTTGTGTTCACAACAGCTTCTCTCAATAGAAAAAGAGGGTAAGAAAGGACTAGTAGACATCTGTTGTTTGTGTTTTGTAATGCCTCAGGTGGGGAAGTCATACTCACTTCGCTTTTGCAGTGATGTATAATCATCCATTTGATTATATTATGATGTACTACTGCAGAGAGAAGTGTGAGGTATCTGCACATTTGGGAAATGAGGGATTAAATCATGCAAATAGTTTAAGGATCCAAATGCACATACCTGCTGATGCTGTCTACTGCTTTTGGGCTGCATGTATTGGCATGTCTGGATCTCTATTTTATTGTCTTCTTAAAAAGGGCAGGAGAACCTTAAAACCTGTACATGTTGAAGAAAAGGTCCCATCGTTATGATGCAGCAGTTAAGAAAATACCTCAGATGACTTATTTTTCTGTGTTTATTTCAGCATTCAAGATGAAAGCAGGACAATACTGAGCTAAAAACTGAAAAAGGGACTGAGAGTGAGCAGTTTTGGACTAAGCTTTGGAGACTGACCTTTGGCTTTTTGCTGCAGCTAGGATGTAGGATCCTGCCATTGCACTGGCTGGCATCTGATGATGACATGTATGTGACAGATGGGTACAAGCACAGCATTATCCTTGTGGTCTGCTAGCAAATGCTACATGCCTCTTTACTGCACCACTTCAAAAGCCTTGTACTCTGATAACTATTCTTCCATAAGAAATACTTTTGAGCTTCTTAGAATAATTGGATGAGAGAAATTGTACTGAATTTTCATCAGGAGTGGCACACACGTCTTTGTGTACTTCAGATCAGCAGTGCAATGGAGTAAGCTGTCCTCTAAATAAACATCTCAAAGGAGAGGAAAGGCCAATGTAGTGCCTGCTTTCACAACTGCTAAGAAGTCTGTGGGTCCTCTACCTAGATGATTGCTGTGTGTGTTGTCTGAGTAGCCCTATATGCATGCATATTTAGTGGGTCACATAAATAAGCCTTTGTAGTGCAATTCCTTTCTCTTGTTTAAAGCTGGATTAATTAGCATCATTGCATGCTTAAATCTGGAGATTAGAATGCAAAATCCAATTTTCAGATCAAGTTATGGAGGCTTCAGCCTCTCAAAGGCCTTTTTTTCATCCTATTAATGATACCACAGTTTTTGAGGCCACTCTCTTAAATAGCTTTCCTACATCCCCAGGTACTGTCTGATCTAGTCTACAGCCTCTACAGACATCCTACATTTTCATTAGTGATCTGTGATGACAAAACATTGACTGGTAACTCAGCAGAGAGGATGGTAAAGAATATTTCTTCTATGTTGGCAGAACCCCTCGATGCAAAGAGACTATAAAATACTGTGTAGTTTATTGCCTTGTATAGCTTTTCTGGAATTACTTATATTTCTAGAGAAATGCCTCTCAGGGGTAGAAATCTCTAATTTTGATAATTTAGCATTTTGCTCAGTTATGAGCCACGTTTTAATGAAGCAGCAATTTTTTTCACATTGTTGTAACAGAAATGTAGCTGAGGAATTCTGCCAGGTGTCACACCTTTTCACTTTTTGCGAACAAGATTAAAAGAATGAGCATAGAAAATGATAAGTTTATCCACTTAAATTCTATATAAAGCACAAGGTCAATGTATCATGTAGTGGTTCTACATTATTGAAAACAATGCTGGCTAAAAATTTTATGATAGCAACAAGTACATGCACGCCATGTGAGAACTAATATTTGGAAGTTGCACAGTATTTTTCACTCATATCTTATTTCGCACTTTTCAACGAATACTGCTTCAACATACAGATGGGAAGCAGAGCAATAGAACTGAGGTTTGTAACACTTTCCTTTAAAAGAAGAGACACTTCCTTAAGAAATACCCTGAGTAAGTACTTTCAGCTTCCACTAGGCACAAATACACAAGCACTCTGTGACTTCACTTTGTCTTTAGACTATTTTGATGTGTACCTTAGTGTTCACATAATTCACTCTTTTATTAGAGTTCCTTCTTCTTGTTTCAACTGGGAACGACTCTTGGTTGTTTTCCTGTACTAAACCTACTCTAGTGGAAATAATGTGATGTGGGAAGATGAGAAGCATGAGCATCTCCTGCTCTCTGTACAATGTACTTGGAAAGGAAAGAGGCACTTATTTTATTCAATTCAGTGATTTTTTGAGTTACTTCAGATTATGCCAAGTCCTTTCTGATCCATAGGGGTAGGTCTTTCTGTTGCTTTTGAGGCCTGTTGTCTTTGTTCCTCCCAGCAGTTTTCTGGGTCTCCTCTGTAACTGCAGACTCCCATTTTGGTGCTGCAGTTCTCTCCTAATTCACCCTGCAGTCCACAGTCTTTTCTCCTCTTTTCATGCTCAGTTACTCACAAGGGAAGGAGTAATCCTATTGTCCTTTCAGGGCAGTCTGTTGCTCTTAAGTCAACATAACACTCAGAGTGGGAAAAAAAACCTCAACAAATTAAATGAATAACAACTTTCATGAAGTTTCTTCCATTCTTGCCTTTTTCTGCAAATCACACTGTAGCACTGGTGATCTCTGAGGGTACATGTCAATTCTACGGAGTGTGATATAAAAAAGAGATGCCTCACCTATATGGTCCTGCTCAGGGTTGGGAGTGGAGACAAAAGAGTTGCATCTGATGGTGGCATAAAGAGCTCAGGTCTTTGTCTTGTTAAGAGGCAAATCTTGCTGGCTTGAGTGCAACACAAAAGTCATTACAAAGTCATCCCAGGCAAGCCAGTATTTCTACGTTGCACTCACTGTATAGACAAACTGGTTCAGCAGCTTTTACTGAGAGGGAGGGTATCTCAGTACTCCTGCCTACCATGGGCTAGATTAAAAATAAGAATGGATGTACCTTTGTTCCAGGATGCATTTTCAGATGAGTGAAAATAGTGTCGCCTATAGCTCGTATTTGTAGCACTTGTGAAGAAGACATGAATTCTTTTTTAGGGGTAGTAAACTGGGCTAGAAATAAAAGTAGTGGCTGGATAATGACCCACTTAAATTTTCCATGGTGTTTCCTAGATTAGCCAACTCATTATAGCAAGAACTTTGAATTTAGAGGGACCAATGTTCCCTTAGTATATTGCTGTATGTGTAACTCATAGATTTATGGGGAGCTTAAAGTGGTCTCCAGAAAGAGCTGCACATTTAACAATCTGATGATAAAATGGAAAAATTTTCATAACAGAATGTTCAGGCCAGCACAGCTCACTTTAGATGCATTTATATTGGTATTCCTTTATTTGAGCAGAGCAGAAAAAATGAAACTGGTGAATATAATGGAGATTAAATCTTTGGAAAGTGTGTGTGATCCAGGGTGCAAATGAACAAGCGTGGCCTGGTTGTACCTTAAGTAGAGTCATATGCCAAAAGCTACTTTGGCAGTGCCACACCAAACAAGTGAAAACTAAGTTCAGAAATGAATGGGAGAATCTTGGTGTCTTTGTCTGTAGGATGGAAATTTCACCGCCTCACCATCTTGTGTCTATCACTTCTTCATGCCTAATTCAGAGTTGTCAGAAAAGAGGGATGACCCATTCATTCTCTACTTAGTTAGTTTACTATTAATTGGTGCTTATGAAGATTTAGAGGATTACACCTAAATATGAGCCTGTCTGGCACACAGCTTTCCTTTGTTTCTCTTTGTATGCAGAAGTGAACTTGCAGGGTGCTGTGAAAAGTTCTGAGATAATGTGCTTGTCTCCTACTTCTAGAAGAATAATTCAATTAATAGAATATTTGAAGAATTGCTCAGCTGTGTTTTTAAAGCTGACCGTCCAGGGTCCTTAAGGTAGGAGAATCATGCCAACTATTCCTGGACCTAGTGGACTGGGCAGAATAGCTTGGAAAGGTGGTGAGGTACAGTTAAAAGTTACCTCCTCAGACTGCAAGTGTAATCTGCTGCAAAGGTGTGGAAATGCAAACATAAATCACTCCTGTTGTTCCTTGTCTCAGAGGAACATGTGTGCTGTACAAAGAACAACTAACATGCTTGTAACTGAATGCCTTATATTACATATGCTCTTATCTAATATGTTCACAGGATATACATTGTGTATGTAACATCATATAGATTTCTATGTAATGATTTATGAAAAGCCTGCATCTTTAGGGAATGGCTATTATTTTACTGTAATGTGTTGCAACGCAGTCAAAGCTAAAGAATGATGTCACAATGATATTAATTTTCTTGTGTACTTGCACAAGCTAACCCCACTGTGGATGTATGCAAACTGAAATAAACCCATCTGCAAATTCACAGTAAATTTGAAGCAAATTGTACAAAGCTTTTACATTGTATAAAAGTTCAATAATGACCTCATTTTTCCAGTGTTTCCCTAACTTTCTTTTTGGCTTATTATAACTATGGAATGGCTTGTCCTAGAACTTCAAATTTATTTAATCTGTTGGCTTGGCAAAGACTGATATCTTGACTAGTTGCAAAGGCCTTGTTGGCAGAATTAATTAGCACTAATAACATTAATAACATAGTTTCTGCATACCTCAAGGGCTTCAAGTGCTGATGAATTCCACATGGTCATAAAAAAGAATTAAGCACTGAAGCAAATAGAAAGGGTTTATACAGTCTCATTTTTGCTTATCATTGACATACATTCTTGAAAGCCAAAATCATAAATAGTTTTCTAGAGCATAGCTCACTGGGAAATTTATGCTGACAAAATAGCTTTAGTGCATTTAAGGTGGCATTAAGGTATGGGCTATTTAACTATGATGAACAGATGAACTGAGCATTAATGGGACAGGAGCAGAGTCAAGGATGCAGAAATGCCCTTAATCATGTCTTTTCTTGGCTCAAGGTATTTGAGTTCATGAGTAAGTGTGCAAATGAATGTTTGCTTTTAGGATTGCTACATTTTTTCTAAATATTTTCCCTTGAACAATATTTACTTTTTTTTGACGTTTTTAGTAATTTCTTCTCTGCATTATCCATGTATAGGCGAAACAGAAGACAGACTAGCTGCACTAACAAATACAGTGTCTCTGGTATAGCAAAAGGTTATGAAAGATCTACCCGAGGTGCCAGGACAGTTATATAGATTGGTAATATCTAAGAACAGCCTTAAAAGGAAAAACTGTGAATCAATCTGATGGTACTGCTAATGACTGGAAGTTGTGCTCATGAAGTGCAGGTGAAGCAACTTCCCAGTTACAAAGCTCATCATAGAGGATAACTACTGCACAATGTGTTGTGTGAGGAATTGATGAAATATTTATAAACAACAGCCAGAGATGGAAACACTTGAATTTTAGCTGCAGGACCATTAGACCCTACTATATGAAGTTTGATTGCTGGCATGCATGGCTGATCCAGTGTTGAGCCTAGTTGTGTGGCTGGGTGAGATGGATGAGATTGGTTCCTTAAGGCAAGATGACTGGAAAGGGTCCGAAGCAGTCAGTTTTGGTGTATGGATCAGCTGTATCCTGACATGCCATTATAGGTTAGCAAAATATCAGGATTGGGGTAGAGGTGAGAGAAATAATTGTCTTCTGACATACTTCAGTGTGTCTTTTGTGCTAAAGGAAGATGCATTACAGCCTTTCCTGTAAGCATCTGGCCAGCTCAGATGTGAACTACCATGTGGGCTGGAAGGGCTAATATCTAAGTTTCAAAGACGGAGTTTTTAAGTTTAATAACCTACAGAGCTGCACTAGTGCAGAATCAGATCTGAAGTAGAAATTCCTTCATTTCACGTTAAAAAATATCCTGATTTTTCTGGTGCTAATTGAGGCATTTCAGACAGAAGCTTCTATAGAACTGCACACAAAGCAAAATTTAATCCATGCTCAAGAAAGCTTTGCCAGTAGGGGTTTTGCATCTTCTTTTGTGCCCAAGGACAAACGTAATATCGGAAATGACAACTGTACAATAATTTGCCTTGACAATCAAACTGTCTCTTAATTATGAGATGTGGTGGTGACCTGATGAACTGTGGAAAAGAATTTTCACAAAAGACCTCCAGAATACACTGTTGTAGCCTGTGGGTCACGAAACTCCAGCTATGCACAGTTGGAATAAATTAATAGTCTTCTTTACAGAAAGAACTGAAGCCTGTTTATACTATTTACTGCTGCTTTGTGGGGATGAGTGTTTATTATCTGGCAATGATCCTAGCTCTTGCTCAACTCACACTACTAATAGTATTTTTTCTACCTGCACATGAACTCAGTGCTGGAGTCAGACAGTAAAACTGTTGTTTCTACCTCATGCATCATCCTGAGCAGGAAAAGAGAGGGCTTCCAGCCAAGTAAATGGGTCAGAAGTGTCGTCAGTCAGAAAGATGATATACAAAATACATCCATGATACAAAGCCTTCAATTGTCTAACCATCTCTGCACAAGTATCACAGAAAGAGTAATGGAGAAAAGCAGCAAGGTAGAGAGTGACCTTCTTACATGGGCTGAGAGCTTGAGCCCACAGCTGTTTTTGTCATACCATTGTCAGCAATGTGCTTCAGTGGTTTTCATTATGTTTAATCAGAGTCTAAGAAAAATGATTTTAAGACAGTGGGGAGTAGGGGTGGGATTTACTATTATTATTTTAATCTATGTCTTCTGTAGGCTTTCATTGATGAAAACAGCTTTCATATAGTGGTGAAAACATAAGTTCGTCATAAGAATATTTGTAGGTATCAAATGAACAGCATATTTCTTCTGGCAGCATCCTCAGAAGCTTTTAATCTATGTTGGCTGCTGTTCTGCATATTAGCTGTTACCTGTTGGGAGAGACCAGCTCCTGTTCCAAAGGAGTGGAAGTGGTGTCCCCAGCCATGATTCTCATTGGCCAGTTCCTGGGCAGTGCTGGAGGTGGACACAGTCAGGTGGGGCTGTATCTTTCCTGTTCAAAGATCATCTCTCTGAGAGCTGGACCAAGCCTCTGGAAGGAGTAGTGCCCCTTGGCAGTATCTCTGGCTTGCTTTTGTTGAAGTTTTTCCCTGATTTTTATGATCACCTTTGAATTGGAATGACTTTTGTGTGTGTTGAATGGACCTATGGAATAACAGTTTATGGAAGCGTATCAGAGTCATGCCGACATTGCCCATACAAGCCTGGGGAGCTGGTGAGGAAAGAGTTGACAACGCTCTTTGTTATCCTTGAAAAACTCTCTCTGCTTTTTGGCATTTTTATAAAGATATGTTTCACAAAGGATAATTATCCTCATAAGCCACAGATCTGTCACTCAGTTGTGATCTTCTGCTGGTTGTGAAGAAATGGGATGAGACTTCTGGGAACAGAGTAAAAAGGCAGAGCAAGAATTCAGAGCTCTGAATGCAATGAGACCTTTGCCATCTAGGGAATGATCTCCTTGAAAGGCTTTTACTTCAACAGGATGACAAATCCAGGGAAGACAAAAGTTTTTTTAATTTCTTTTTTTTTCCTAAGGGGTTATAGCTGTTTTCCTCTATTTTTTCCATTATTCCTCTTCTTGTCCTCCACAACTGGCCTGTATAGTTAATCAGAAAATCAACCAGTTAGGAGATGGGAAGTATGGTATAGTTTCTGTAAACAGCACAGATTAGAAGTTGGGGTTTGAGGGTGCAGTGTAAGCAAGCTAATATGAAAAATTTAGAGCCTTAATGACTAATTTTGGTGAACTTTTTTTTTCATTTTCAGAATTATTTGTAAGGACAAAGGCCAGTAACATTTTACTTTGAAAAAAATAAGGGTTAACCTTTGAGTTTTGTCTAAAGTAGGCTGACCTATCACCTGCCAGGCCTTCATGTTTACCTGTATGCTTCCACGAATCTGTAACCAACAGCCATGAAGGAATCACTTTTCCTGCTTGAAAATCTTGAAAGCCTGCATGCTGCACTTTGGACTTCAACTACTACTACCTCAGCATTAAATGTAAACAAAACACCTTTAAAATTCAAGTTTCCAGTCTTTTTTTTTTTTTTTTTTTTTGAAGCCACTAACCAAGTGTTGCTTGCTTTGGTTTTTTTCCCCCTTCCCTTTAATCTCATCAAAATCCAACTGTAAAGCAACACCACATTAAATAAGGAAGCATTATCTCTTCCTTGTCTCAGGATTTTCCTCTGGTTTGAATGCTAAGGGAATTGCTTTCTCCTGCCCGCACCCCCAGCAAATTTAGTAGTAAGTATCATGGATATGCAAACTCTATGCAGAGGTCTTTGCCAAGAGACCTTTCTTTGAAAGACCACAGAGCAGAGGGTGAAAAGCCCTTTGTAATTACTTCCTGCCCACTGGCCAATATTGTAAAGTTAAAGAAATCATCTATCATCTTTGCAGAAAATACATTTTTATATGTTCCTTCTATCTTCAGCTGCTGTTCTACCTTGTTTATTCACATCTGCAGCAATGCAGATATTGCATTATTTTGAAATTAAAATGGGACAATAAGTTTTATTGCTCAATATACGTTAAAACTTCTTCGAACTACTGTCTCTATCCACGTGGTTGTATCAAAAAAACATGAGGAAAGAAGTATACTCTTAGTCTTGAGCCCTCATTCTATCAGAGGTTATTGTGGTACTTTCACAGAATGGTAATACAGTCTTGGTTTTACTGTTCCCACCCTTTTGTTACTGACTGTACTTGAATATTTTAGACAATTGACTGTGGTAGAGTTGTACTGTCAGATGAGAGCTCAGTTCTGCTGTCTATATTCCAGCTCAAATTCAAAAGCTCCTTCACTGAGTTTTGGGTCCAAAGTCTAGTCTAAACCTAGTATGTATGTACATTCCTTACTGTGGCTCTAGTTTGAGTAGGCAAACAGTAGATCATAGTTTTGTAAAACTGTATCTTCTCAGTTTTCAGTGATGGGCAACACTAGCTCTAGATTCGGTTTTGCTGGTGTTAAAGTGAGCAGGAATTTCACCATTTATTTGAAATAGTAAAATCACATCAGGAAAAGTAGTTTTATTATAAGACCCATACAGAGCAGGGCATTTATTTTCCCCTGTGGAATATGTTTGAGTTGCAGATACAGAAATATAAATAGAAAACATGCCAGTTGACTGAAATAGTGACACTAACATCCTTGCTAAATTGTTCACATTGAGCTGAATCCTACTGTTTTCTTTTTAATTCTTAGCCAAGAGTTTTAAGAAAAATTTGCTACTACCCAATTTCTAAAAGTTTTTGCTGCGTTGATAATCTATTAACTGCTCAGGTTTATAAAAAAAAAACTTCTGAGCAGAACTGGTGTGTCTTTAGGTGGTGAGCAGAGGGTGCAAGTGATAGAATCCACACTGGGATTGTGCGATCTGTGAGGTGCTCTTCCCCTCTTCCCAGATGGTTCATGTTCACCAGTACTAGTGCACGAATTATGTCACTCACAATTGCATGTTCTTGGTAGATCTCCAGCATCAACTCTTGTGCTTTGGGTTATGTAGAATACTAAACATTTATTACTGTATTGTGCACTTCCAACATCACTAAGCCATATGGATATGAAATCCAGTAAAGAAGATGCTTTCAGAGATGTTATTAATGACTGTGTCATTTATTCATCAGACCATTGATGTGGTTTGACAAACTGCTCTTGCTTTAGTAATGACTCAGTACTGTGCTGGTTTTGTGGCTTCTTGTAGCAGTCCGTATACCAACTGGCTAAGCATGTGCCTGAAGGCAGCAGAGCAGAGTACACAAAACCCAGGTCATTTCTAAAGGCTTTCATCAATTTAAACTGGAGCCAGGCACCCAGGTACTTAGGAAAAAATCTAGTCCTTGCTTCTCAGTGTGCCAATCACGTATAGCAAACACTCATTTTCCCTGAATCTTGAAAGCATAAGACAAGCTATATGGATAAAGTAATGCTAGTGATGTTTGGAACAAAACTAATTTAAAAATGGCATTTAAGATACTGCTGGCAATGACCATCTAATTGAAGGGACCTCATTTGTTACACAAGCCATGCAAAAGCTTGTTGCAATAGACTGTAAACTAATTGCTACCCTCATGTAAAAATTAGGAGAATAATTAGGGCTTTGTTTTATTTTTGGGTGCCTCTACTTTTGTGTACCAACTTTGAGAAAGACTAGCATGAGAAGGTCAAAAGACTGAGGGAGAAGCAGAGACTTGGATGGAGTAGTCAGTCCCCTAAACTACAGGCATAGTGGTGTAAGAGGATCTTGTCAAAGCCTTAGATAATATGAGCAGGAATCCATGGTTGCATGGTTGGAATTTTCTTTTTCCTGGTGTGCTAATCACTCTCTGTTGCATTTAAAATATGTCTTCAACAGAATGGTTGGGAATCCCTGCATGGAAAGAGGAGGCTTAGGTAGGTGAGCCTTGTAGATTGCATGTATGGATAGTTTTTATGTTTCTTGCCCTGGAACTGAAATTCCACCTCAGAGCAGAGAAGAGTCAGGGCCTGAAACCACAGCAGTGTTCTTTCAAACCAAACCAGAAATAGGGACAGGAGTTCAGTTCCCTCTATCTCATGACAGACCGTTTGATGCAAGGGTGCCTTGAGGAAGATAGCAGTTTCCCTTGATGGCACATTCATCTCGGACAGTCTCATCTATAAACACATTCTAGGCAGTTGTTTTGCCAAGAGGGAGACCTGTGCTTCATTTTTGGTTAAAACCTTGTAGCTCTTCTCCAGGATTGCCTTTTTTTTTTTTTTCCCTGCATAAATGGCATATGTTGAGGCCTTGCTGGGCAAGCTGGTTGTTTTGCTGAGCAGGAAGAAGACGACAACAAACTTCTCTGAGGTACTGGTCATTCTTCAGGACAAAGGGGGATACTACTGCAGTCTGGCTTTTTCATTCAGGCTTTCTCCCGCCCCTTCAGATTTGGGGGCAATTGAGCGGTGCCGATGCTGTTTTGCTTACTACATCTCAGTGCCGAGATGCACTTGACAACTTTTCACATTTGTCCCCTGGAAGTTCTGTTAATGCCAACTAAAGTGGTAGAGGTTGGTATCAAGCCTGGGACAGACCAATTAAAAGGAGAATCCTGTTTCAAAGACATTTCTGCTTTTTGTCAGAGTTGCTTTGGTACTTAGGAACTAAACTCCTTCCCCAGTTAAAAAAAAAAAAAAAAAATTCTTTTGTGAGTATTTATCACAGGCACTGTAGTGATTAAATTACTCACCTGTATCCTTTGGTCTGGAACCAGATCGCTTCTCAGCCCCTTAGTGTTTTGGATACACAAATAGATCTAGGGAGTGTTGCTTTGTGCTACAGCACAGGTACACTTCTTATTAATCTGTAATTACATAAACAACACTTGGCAAAGACAAGCACTTATTTCTGGTGATTATATAGTAATTACACTAAGCTGATTCCAAATTAAAAAAAAAAAAGATATTTACAACACTGGTGAGAAAGTTAATAGTGATATTCTGTAATTTACTCATGATAAGAGTATACACGGAGGGTCAGTTAGAGCTTCTGCCCACTTGGGTTTTGGCTCATGAAATGAAGTGATATGACTGTATCAAGTTTCTTCTGGCTTTTAGGATTCATTAGGCTGGAATCTGGTTCCATTACTCTTAAAATAATTACTGGGAATTACATAGTCTGATGGCTCTACCCAGGATTTATGCTGATGTAACTGAGATCATTTTCAAGCTCAAAGGTTTGCGATTAGAGTGGGAAAGGATGTAGAAGTATTTGTGGGTTGATTACTTACTACATGGTTTGTTGTCAGCCTCTCCTTGTAGGCTGACAATGACAGATTGCAGTGTCAAACAGAAGCTTGATACTGAGGGAGTCAAAGAGCCTGGGTTTGCAGTGCTGGATTTCTCAAGCAAAAGGCTGGGTGGTTATGGCGAGGTTACTGTGCACTATTTCAATATACATTCCTATCAGGGAGGTGATACCAAGAGACACTAACTGAAATACAAGCCATATTAAATGTATGAAGTTTCCTTGATTGTAACATTGTCTAATTTGGCAGGAATTATATTCTCCTTGTGGACACTTCTAAGCAAAGATATGGCAGAATGTCAGCATCCCAACGGGATACTGTCTGAACACAACAGAAAAGCAGTGTCTAGAAGGGATTGGGAGGAGAAAAAGAGGTTGAATGCAATTGAATTATAATAGGATGGTGATTAAAATTCCCCTGGCTTCTGAAATTGGTATATAACTTGGTTTTAACTGAAGGCATATGTCCATTTTTTAAGACAGCTGAGTGAAAATGGCTGTTCATACCTCTGACTAGCCTTGCAGACATGCATACCCATGAGTGCTAGTGAAGCCTACAAAGCAATAAAAACAAAATGCCACCTGTATTATCATTCCAGAGATACATTGTCCTCTTTTTACTCTGGTATAAATCTGTAAAGTAGAAATAAATGTGGTTCTCAACATTAAACCCCCCCCCCCCCCCCAAAAAAAAAAAACAAACCCAAAACCAACTAACCCTGCAGAAGGAGATGCAACAGGTATAATAAGTCTCACGATACAGTAGACCTGCATTTCTTCTCCAATACATTATTTTATATTAGTTATTTTGGGAAAAAAAAAAAAAAAACCTTTTAGTTAAAAATGAAGCATCCTATTTCATGCAGTAAAGTGAGTGAGAAAAGTTCTCACAGTGCTGCATCAATTTCTGATTTAGAACTCATAATATTGTGAGACATCTGGATACTTTTTTTTTTCTCTAAATAGATTGACCCTTCTGCAGTTCTCTTGAGTGAAATCCTGGCTTTATTAAAATCAAAAGCAAAATTCTTACTGACTTCTGTGGGCCAGGATTTTTGTCTTGGCACATTTTCCATAAGAACCTTTCCTCTTTCAGACCATGGCTCTGTGGAGCACTTAAACATATGGTTTCCTCTCACAATGTATATTTGTTAGCAGAAAAATGCTCTTGAAAACATGTTCATCATCAAGATAGGTAACACTAGCACCACTCAGAGACATCAGCTTTGAGAAAATACATTTTGAAAGAAATGTTCAAGTTTTATTCATTTTATCCTGTGAACATTTAGCCTGGTTGTAAGATTCCAATGGGTGCTCTTTTCCTTTAGGCTTGCCTAGTAACTTTGCATCCATGTCTTCCATAGAAGCAGGAGTGCTTTGATGGATATTGAAGTGGAGATAATTAATTCCAGTATTTAATGAACTGTATATTAAAAGTAGAAGAAAGAAGGGAGTCTAAAGAATCAGAAAGTGGAGTAGCCTGTTTAGAAGCGTGTGGCTTTTAAAAAGATTGTGCTGTTATTATTCCAAGGAAGAATTTAACTAGTTGCCTGTTTGCTACTTGGGTTTTTTATGCTGTTCATATTGATGAAACAAAAAAGGTGGAGAGATATCTGTTTGCTTATACTCTAAACATTTTGCCAGAAGAAAAGGGAACATTTAGGTCAAAGGGTATTGTTCTGATGAAGAAAGGGAACTGCAGATTGCTAAAGGCATCTCATTAGCATCAATATCTGCTTCTCCAAATGGGTGGCAATATGTAGATGTTACAGCTAAAGAACAATTGAGAACATACTGCACCTAAATGACACGTCCCAAATATCACCTTCCCTGGCTGCAGCTTTTTGCCTCTGGTAAAAGCCTGGTAATTAGTAATTTCTGGGACTTCCTTTCTGATAACTCTGTGGGCCGTTACTTTGCAGCCCTTGCAAAGGAGTGTTTAGAAGAAATCAACGTGATGCAAAACCAAGTGTGGTCAAAGCCCTTGCTACTAGAGAAACACACATCACTAGACACTGCTCAACTCTGTGAGTGGTTGGGAAAACTAATATGTATTAGTCATACAGCTTGGGACTGCAAATCAGCAATGGTCAGTCACACGTACCCGCCTCAGGATTACAGTTAGAACTGACCCTGAGGAGCTGCTGTGAAGAAGCCACTTAATACCATCAAAGGTCTACCACTTGTCACTAAGCTTTTAATTAAAAAATATCTATCTGTGAGTATAGTCAAAGTAACAAGTAAAATTTCCATAGTGTATGTCTTGGAAGAAACACAAATATTTTATTTAAATCAACAAAATACGTAGTTCCTACACATACGGGCCTTTGCATTGAGAAGGCTGTGGTAGAAGGAACGGCTGCTGTAATTTGCATTCATCTCATTAGTTTGGTTATAGAATGCCCTAAAGAGAGGCTTTTGTGTGAGTCGGTATGAACAGATGGAAATAAGAGCTCTAGTAATAAAATGTGTGCTTAAGAAAGACATAAAACTTTATATGAAGGCAGAGCAAATTGAACATGGATCCCAGTTACTTTTAGGATGAGAACAGTTGTACCAGTATGAACAAGGGAAGAATTTTCCTCAGTGGATATTGCTAGTTTGGTTTTATGTACAAATACAGAGATTCTGGGAGCATACAATATTGATAATTAGGGCTTTGGGGTACTCGATATAGTATCTATCTTCTTAGAGCTATAGAGTACATACACATTGTAACCAAAATTTAAAATAATAGAAGCAGTGAGAAAGTTTGTGAAATCTGGTTTTTGGTTTGGTTTTTTTTTTCCTCCCAATTCCCTGTAAAAATATGCCCTTTAAATTCCAAGAAGACATTCTCCTGATATTTCCATTAACTGAACCCAGTGTCCCAGGAGGAGGTGAAAGGGAGGAGAATGGGTGTTCACTTTTCCTGTCTACAGTGAAGCATTTTTTCATACCTATGACTAAGGAGGGAATTTTGCAGCTGAGACTGTTTTTCCTTTCTGTCTACTATGTTTCTTAATACAGTGATAGGAGAAAGCAGTTCTAAGCTTTGCTTACTTGACTAGGGAAGAAAAGGAGGAAGGGAAGCCATGCATGGTAGTCCAGTGTCTGGTGCAGGTGTGAGCGACAGACTTCTGACCTTGAAAAATTTGTCCAAGGAGACTCAGCCTGACTTTTAAGTCCTGAACTCACTCTTTTAACATCCTTTCAGAGCAGTGAATGTGTAAGAACTTTGTTGTCTCTTGGTCTCCTGCTCATCATTTTCCTGCAGTTCTGAGTGTGTGCAGTCCACGGCAATCTGCTGCTGGTTATTTCAGTGTCCTCTTGGCTGCTGTACTTCTCCTAGACCCTTTAGGCAATCTTCCCAAGGCTTTCCTGCTGTCTGTACTCCCTGTACATGCAGAGCCCTGACATGATGAGTGACATCCCTCAAACACTCAGCTACTTTTGAGAGGCTTTTGTACTGGCCGAAGGCATGTCTGGTCTTCCCTGATGCCAAAAGTAATGGACCTCACAGTCTCAAGCCATTGTAGGTCTCAGATTGTCTTGGTTGATCTCAATAGTGGCATAATAACACCAGTAAACCCTACATAAGATATAGGCTTTTTAAACACAATCTTGAAGGATTTATCTGCATAGGAAGAAAAGCAGAAAAAAAGTGCAAGCTTTTAAAATGTGTCCAACCTTGCTTACAGGCCTCAGACAGTATTTGGATCTTGAGTTTTTGAATTTGAACTGTCAGGTTGCCCCGCATGGTAAAGCATCTGCCCCTTGGTATATTAGCTATTATACAGCCTGATGTAAAAAGAGGCAACATTGTCTATTCTTAGTGATGGCATCATCTTTTAAAATAAGAAAAATTCTTAATGGTTCATGAGCAACCAAACAAGACTTGCTTACGTGTGGCTCACACTGCTGCTCATGTCTTAATAAACAAATTGTCTCCTGGATATTTCAGAACCCATTCAAGATTATTTATAGCTTCTCCCATGTGAGATTACAACATTTCCCTGATGGCAATTACAGCAATGGCCTACCTGGAATAGCAGTATGAAAGAGTCTCTGATCTTTCAATTCACAGGCAGCATCCAGAGACAAAGAGCAGAGCCAAATAGCTGACCCAGGTTATCTGTCTCCACTTGGTCCACAGACTCTTCTTTGAGAGGTTCTGTTTTGCACAGTGGTCTTATGAACAGTGCACTATGAGGGAGGTAAACCTGTTTACTGTAGGAATTTGAGCACAGGGAAACAGGCAGACTTGAAAGAAATTGTGAATTTAAGTAAGATAAATAGTGCGTAAACCTGCTGCCTACCTTAGTTATTTATGAACTCACAAAAGGGTTTAATTCCTGAAGCAGGAAGAACTCCAACCTCAAAGCGTTCTGTACCTGAGACCTGTGACTTAAGGTCATTGAATAATTGACCTATAGATATTTTCCTTTGACTGCAGAAGATAGATACAAAATTCTGGAAGTCTTATCAGGGAGGCCTTGTAGATGTGGTATATGAGACTGAGTATTAAGCACACTTAGAAATACTGCTGGTGTCAGGCAAGCTTATTTATATCAATTGCAGTTTAATGCGAGCTACAGATTTTGTCTGAACAAATAAGAACGCTATTCAGGTTCTGACAATACTGTATGTAACGGCCAAATTATAAATGTACCCTTTAGGGTGTTAAAATTTTGTTTTGAACTCTTCACTTCCTGAGAAGTTTCAGAACTGGGAATTTTACCTTGTCTGCTCCAGCAATGGTTAGTCTTGAAGAAACAATATGTTCTAAGGATCTGTAACTCAGAGGCAGAAATGATGAAGCAGGAAAATTAAAATTATTTGAAAATTGACCAAAAACCATTTCAGGCATAGAACTGAATCTCAGATTCAGGAATCTTGTTTAACCAAAAGAGCAGCTTTTCCATATGTTTTAAATAATTCTGAAAAGTGCTTTTTAGTAACTAAATTCAGACTATTCTGCTTACTCTCTGGAATTCTTTATACAAAATTTCTTTCAAAAATACTGCTGTTTACAGAGAGAACCATATGGAAAATTGGTTGGTTTTGGGGTTGGTTTTTTTTTTTCTGTATCATAGCTGGGACTGATTAGTGTGACTCGGGCTTTAAAATAAAACCCAGGCAAAACCCCAGCTCCTTTACAGTAGTAGTTGCTTCCAAATGAATGGATCTGATTTCCTTTCTAATATTTGCAAGGCAAGAAATGACTGTTCAGTTTGTTTTAAAACTCTTCCCTCCTGGTGAAGTTTATTAGGTTTTTTTTTCCAAAAATAGTGTTTCTGGTTCCTTGAGTTACGACTCCTTATTGAACCTTTTACTAGGGGCAATAGATTTTTATTCTGCTTTCCACATTGTGCTTTTATCAGATCTCAGTTTGGAGCTGTGACTTCTGTTCTGCAAGGTCTTGTCCTTTTTTTTAGGCTTCAAGGAGGCACAATGAGCAGGAGCATGACCATCTAAACTCTCAGTTTATGTCTCACAGCATTGTAACATATTACTTCATTATTCTTTCTTAATGTATATACTGCTGTCATCAGAACTTGACCTCAGGTTGACTTTCAAGTTTATAGTGTTTTTATCTAAAGAAAGCTGAATCAAAGTAGGATCAAAACATAAAAGTAGAAGAGCTGCTATAATCTAGAAGGACTTCTAAATATGCTGACTCGCCAGGCACACCATTAAAAAAAGCAACAGAGTAGATTTCTCTGCCTTAGAAAACCATTTCCGAGGTTGTTTTCCTTCTTCCCAGTCAATCTCTGTACTATGCTGACTTAAGAAAAGACCCAAACTTCAAACTTGGTCAGAAGAAATATAAAGTTATCTTTTTTTTTTTTTTTTTTTCCTCCTTAAAATATAAAGCTCTGGAATATAATAAACCAAACTTTTTAGCCAGCAAGAAATATCACTTGTAAAGCAGACTAAATTTAGACCTTGTAATAAAGCTGGTTATAAATATAAATAATAATAAAAAAAGTTTTAAGATAAACCAAAAAAACCTCAAATGACTCCTCCAAGGTATATATCATGAATTCCTAAGCCATTCTGCATCCTGTTGCCCCCATCCTGCTAGTCTGAGAAGTGCTTTTATTGTGGTGTGGGTATTGCTGGGATGGTCCCTGTGCAGGACTGTGATTCATTTCAGCATTCCTCTTTGCTCCATAGCAATGGCTGCAGAGGGTCTGGTGCAGAATCCTGATGGAGATGCACAGCATGGACTTGTTCACATGCACCAATCAAGAGCTTATTAAGTGGCTCACTGGTTTGGGTCATTTGTTTTCAGTGCATTGCTTTTGTGAAGCAAAGATGTAGGAGGTGAGGATAAGCTGACTGACAAAGATGGAGATCCTAACACAACAGATGGGATATGGGAAAGAATGGTGGCTACATCTCCTGCCTGCTGACTAAAGAGCACCTGTGCTTTGTGCCCAGCGAGGCTTGTGTCCCTTGAGATTGCTTACAAGCAGGGGTCTTTGGCCTAGGCTGAGCTCATCTTAAGAGGTATTTACAAAATGGAAGACTATTCTGACCAAATGATATGTGGGAAGTTGTGGGGTTGCTACTCTTATGAGGTCAGTGCAGACTCAGAAAACTTCAATTAGATAATTTAGTTGTTTATTGTTTCCTCATTCCTGAGTTGTCCTTTAAGGAACATTTTGTAACAGCAGGTATCAGACCTTCACTGCAGCCAAAGGTTCAAGCCTGAGCTTAATGTAGCTCTCAACCTATCTCTTTCTATTAGCTGAGCAGTTTTTAAGTCTCATCATTACATTGTGCAGCTAGACAGATTTCCTGGGTCTTGGTGAGATATCATCCTTCAATGTAGATGGTGCAGATGTCCGAGATCTAACTATTGAACTCATGAGAAAACAATTTTTAAAATTGAAAGCATTTAAGTCATACAGAATTAGTCATATGAAAAATGAAAGGCAGTATGTTGCCAAAACTATATTGGTGACTGAAGATTTCAACCACTGTTTATAAATTATAGTCCTGGTGCTTACACTATAAGTGTACATTATGAACATACCCTGTATAGAGTAATATATACTTAGAAGCAGGATGTAAGTACTTCAGTAATGTAGAATGAGAATGTGCCAGTTGAAACTGCTTCACTTGTCATCCCTGGGTTGATATATGCTTCTGTAATAAACAGTGCATGCAAAGAGGTTCAGTGTACAGCTTGCCTTGTAGCCCAAGCTTGACAGCTTTGGGGTTTTTTTCAGAAAAGTTGGGTTTAGGCACAGGAATATCAGGAAATCTAACTCTTGAGTATGACTTAGAACTCTTCTGTCAGCAGCAGAGGAGAACATTTCAGAAGGAAAAAAAAATGGAAGGAAAAGAGTGAGCAGCCAAAATGGAGAAGGAGTTAGCCTTCTAACTAACTAATGGAGGGAAGCAATTGGGATAGATCAGGAGCATTGTGTCAGAGAGAGGAAGGTATCTTTTAGACAACAAAACCTTCTCCTCCCCATTACTTTTCCATGTTACAGTATCTCTTGTCAACTAGTGAGGGGTGATAATGAAAATAGCTATTTCAGGTTTTTCTTTTTTCTCTTTGGGTTTCTGATTTCTGCAGCTTTGCCCAGCTCCTGGAAATTGGTAATGAAAGGCTGAGCAACACTGAGAGAACAGAAGTTAATCTCTTGACTGACTTCTTAACTCACACATTGCCAATATAGAAATTAATTAGAGGTCTTTCAAGTAATTGAGATCCATTACTATCACTTAATATACCACAGTGCACAGAAATCCTTCATTCTTTCTTGAACTAATAAGGCATGTGTTCCTATGAATCATTTATATGGCACCATAAATAGACGCTCTGTGTGCCAAACGGCGCTGGCTCAGGTGCCAGAGGTGTTCTGCCAGGGAGGCAACAGGAGCCTGCAGGGACCCAGCAAGGCAATGGAAGCTGCCCTCCTGTCTGCAGCTGGTGCGGGCAGCATGGCACTGGGGCTCTGGGCAGCCCTTTCGGCAGCATGGCTTTCATTAAAGGACTGCCCACATCACCATAATAAAGCAGTAGGTGCAGGATGCGACCCTGCCTTTGGTTATGTCAGCTAGCTGCCCCTCTGTCTCGAGTCCTGGAAGACAGGCATAGCAAGCTGCCTCCTGTATGTGTGTTTGCTGCCTTGGAGATTTTAGGAACTGTATAAATAGCAACATTTAGCAGTTAGACAGCACTTTCTACCTACCCAGCTTTGTATGAACATTAAGAAGTAAACATAATACCATAAACATGACAAATGTAGAAGGAAATAGCACAGACTGGGTGAAATTGGTAAGTGACTCAGCTAGAAACTTTTGTGCGCAAGGAGACGATCTGAGCTCAAGCTATACTGACTGAGGAAGATGCAAAATGGGATCCGTATCAGTGGACTGCTACACTGCAGTTGGAGGGTTTCTAATTTGGTGTCGAACTGCTCTCAAATGTACCTCTGGTGATTGGGTAGGATGGTGTGGGAATTTAGCTCTTGGTCCTTGCTCATTAAGTGCTTCAGGACAATGGTTCTAGCAAATCATTCTTGCTTCTTGTTATGTCAGTGTGGAACTTCCACCACTATGAAGTGTATCCCAGTAGGAAATCTGTGATTCTTTACCAGTTTTAAGTAGGAGTAAGCTGTGGGATACAAGAACTGTATTTGCAGTCAGTATAACTGTAGTACGGTGCCCACATCCCCAAGCTGTGATCTGGAAGCAGTGTCTCTACAGCACTGTAAAGCTTCAAAAGAGCCGCCAAACTCACTGGGGAAGCTCTGTGAATGATCAAGTGGGGAGCCCAGGCTGTAGCTGAACTTCTGTCAGCACCTACACTAACAGGTTTAAAGCTGGCTCTGAAGTGTTTGCATTGCATTGCATTCCCATCTCAGGGTAGTAATTCATAGCAGACCTGAAGATCTTGATGAAGGCTGCTGTAAATGTACAGAGTTTTGAGTGAACTTGATGAATACTCGGAAGAGTATTCCACTTGAAACCTTTTGAGGTTTAAAAAATAGACAGGTGATACTAGGTTTAGGAAAACTTGTAAGAGGAACTTGTAAGGAACTTTAGGAACTTGTAAGAGCTGAAATTTGAGGAAACACTAAGGAAAAGGAGTGTATATACCTTGTTCTTCTCCTTCCCTTGGTAGCTACTCATGGCTTTAAGTGTCAGAGTTAGAATGCTGCATTAAATGGACTCTTGGTCTGAACTCTTATGTCCGCTCTTTTGCTTTGGTGCCAAGGGATCGTTCTAGCAGTGAAATTACCTGTTTGAGGGCTTGGGTAATCATAAGCTGGCAGCAACTGAGCTATTTGGGTCTCTTCAGTCATTTTCAGTTGCCAGAGGTGAGGAATGAGAATTGCCTGTCTCCCCAAACCTAGCAACACACCCCACACCCCCTTCCCCCCCAAGGACTCCTTCTTTCCAAAGGAGCATTAAAGATGTTGCTTTCAAATAATCTGTAATGCCTTTGTCTATTACTGGCTCCTGTACACAACTGGCAGCATTGCCTATGTGCCTCTTGAGCAATAAAAGTGTAAGCCAGAAGGGGAGATTCAGAAAGATAATGTTTTTCCAGAAGAGACACCAATGCACCTGAGGGACCAGAACTTGTTCCAGCTTTCAAAGATTTGCCTAAAATACTGATTGTCTCCCTAAAATTTCAGAGGGATGGGGATCCAGCAGTTGTCTGTTCTGGCAATATCAATATGGTGGCTGAGCCAAATTTACAGCCAAATTTGGGGATTTGTTTGGTTGTTTCCTTTACACAGATAGCAGTCACACATTTCTCTAAATCATTTCTAAAACATATTAAAAAGCATACATCCAAGAACAAAGCTGTGCAGAATCCTCTCTGACTTGTCTCTGGCTCGTGGTTCTGTTTCCAGATGGCTCTTGAGAAATTTATTTGATAAGTCTTTATCAAAGTAGCATGTTAATTTCTCTGTTTTATCCTTCACTGTGCTTAATTCAGCTAAGGAACTTACTGATGGAAGGCCATCAGGGATGGATTTATCAGTTCTTAGGGTTCATCACCAAGATTCCCTGGAGTTCAGGAAGCTTACCTTGTGAAGGTAGACATTTTTGGTTCAAAGCCAAAATATTCTGCCATAGGCAAAGTAGATTTATATTTGTCTCCTATCTCTTAATAGCAAGTCCTTAATAACCAGGAAATAAGTACTTAAGGACTTCCTTTCTTCAGTCTCTATTGAGGGAGCTGGTCTGCACAATATTGTTTTGGAAGAAATTTCTGAATAGTCATGGAGACAGAAAGTAACTGAGTGGAGATTACTCTGCAGCCTGGAGTTGAGACATTTCTTTGAGATAAAAAGGTTGTGGGTTGAAGTTCTTTATAGCAGAGGGGAGACATCCCCAAACAAGTTGATCTGTTAGAAAAAAGATAAGAAGGACAACTGATAAATCAGTATCACCAGAAAAATCTTTCTTAAGGTTGAAGGTATTTGGCAGTGTCAAATCAAATGCATTATTTTGAAACAGCTTCCCCCTGCCCCCACACCCCCAGCAACTTTTCTAAGTTTGGTTGGTTTTGGGTTTTTTTTACATAGTTCTAATGTGGAAATTAATGTAAATGCTGAGCGAGTGGGAAATTCTTGTTACTACCCATTAGCATTTGATTTGTACATTTCCAAATAAGTACTGTACTCTTACAAATGATTCAGACTAATTAGCAGACAGGGAGTTTGAAAAGCAGATGTTATTTACAAAAGGCGATAGACAGGAACTTATGGAGAATAGTTTGGAACAGAAGAACAGAAACAGAGAGACCAGCAAACAATCTGGTTTGTTTTGGTTTGGTTTTTTTTTTTCTTCTACTAAATTTAGAAAGCAAAGCTGCATTTTTTTCCAGTGCTGTCAAAAGTGAAGTGCCTTATAAAATGGAAGAGATGTAAAGTAACTCACAAATAAATAGCTGCTGTAGCTAGAGGGAAGGAATAGCTTAGAAAGGAAGAAAAAGAAATCCTGCAGTCTGAAAGAGACTTAGCTGAGTCTAAATATGAACTTTAATGTCACAGAGAGACTTTTTTTTTCCCTGAAATCATACACCTGACCCTATGGAAGCCAGAAAAGATAAATTCACTGCAAATCCACAATGCAATGAAGATGTTGCTTTAGCATTTTATTTGAGTCTTGATCATCATCAGTAGCAAATCAAGTTCAATAAATCAGATATCTGACATGAACAGAAGTGTTAAGTGATATGCTTCAATCTTTCTGATTAAAAATTAAAACACCTTTGAAAGATCTTTGCAGGAGACTTTACATGTCAACTTGATTGCATGAAAGATCTTTGCATGTAGACTGGATTTTGGAGTTGCCACTTCCTTATCTGCCATAAGCATTGAAACAATTACTCTTTCTTTAGATATTTTTAATTATGAAGTTTTAAACTGTGACTTTTTTCCCCCACATATCCTCACTATCTCAAAATTAGAAAGATGCAAGGCTAGCAAAATAGTTATTATCATGGATGCATCTGCCATAACAAAGCTGGGACAGAACCAAAAAGTTATGAGGCTTTCTGAGCAAGGAAGTGTGCAGATGCCTGATGAGAAATGGTTCAATTAGCTTAGAATTCACTAGGTAGGAGAAGAAACATAGCTGTTATAGTGACCAAAACAGGTTATCCCAAAGATTATGGCTTTCCTTATCCTATGAAAAAGCATTACTCAGCTTTTTTACAGAGGCATGTAAATCCCCTTGACCCATCAAAACTATGTTTCTTTCTGTCTTTCTTTCCACAGAATTCAAGTTCAAATTTAAGAAGGCGGAAGCAATTTTCCCCTGTTGATTGAAATGGAAATGTGAGTGGACCTTTGCTATTCAGTCAAGACAGGACTAATTGAAGCTACAGACGTGTACATTTGCAGCAAAGGTAAGAAGCTGAATTTTAATACTCACACAATATTAAAGAACCTGGGTTGATTTTGGTAAGGAAATCTCCTCTCTTACCTTGCTGCAGCAGTTAAGCTTTGTTGAAAAGCCTAATGCATTTCAGACTGAAAATTATAGCTTTAAGTTTTGATTCGTGTCTTGAGCTTAGTTAGCAATTAGCAATCCTTAGATAATGTACTGCAAATCTTTCTAATAAACCTACTGAGCTTTTTTTTTTGTTGAAAGCATAGGGTTGATAGAAGGCTGTTTCTGTCAATGTTAGTGCTTTTGCAAGCTTCATATGCTGGAAAAATGTTAATGTGACAAAATTGTTTACTTGCTCATTAAGGAACCACACACTAATGACTGGGAGAACCATTGATATTACAGCTGAGTCAACGACAGGGCCCAGTATGTTAAAGCAGTGGGTTTGTTGTACATTGGGCTAAAGAGACAGGCCACCACACAGATCATCAGACATGGCTGGCAAATGAAAGGCTTCTTTCTGGAATTTCTGCAGTAAGTGGGTAGTTATGATAAAAAGAGTATGACAGATCACTACTGCTGCTGGCTTGTAGGTGTGTACTAAGCTACTGGAAGGAGGGGTGTTCTCTAATTTTGTGGCTCCTTTAAAGGGCAGTTGAAGTATAAACATGCTAACTGAGAATATGCCTGAGCGGAAGACCTAAGACTTTTTGTAGGACCTCAGTTCTTTCCCTCTGTAAGAAGAAGGAAAGCTTGTTCGGGCACTGGTATCTACCATGGTGGGGATTATAACTTCTGCTGACTCTTTAAGAGAACTTCTGCATCTGCCCCTTGTCTGTGCCTGTCTGTGGCAGGAGAGTTTGCCCCTCAGATTGCAGAAGCAGCACTGTGAAATTCAGTTTGATATCAAGGTTGTACCCTTGAAATCTCATCTTCTGTCTTCAGCTATATCACTGTCTAGTAAGGTACTACGTCTCCTTGCTAATCTTCCTTCTGTGAAATCCAGGTCATAGTCATTATCCCAATAATACTGAAGGGAGAAATGCTCCAGTGAGCAAATCATCAGAAAAACAGAATCTATCTTGGCAAGCTGCCCTTGAAATTTGTGGATTCCTTAAACCAGTCCTGGCAAAAGTATTGGAAGCAAATACTATCCAAGGAAAAAAAAAAAAAAATTATCTCTAATTTATCATTCTGTAATAATTCCAGTTGACTTCTGTGACAGCATAATAGTGAAAGTGATTAACGTTTCACTCTCCACCAAACAAAAACATAAATTCCTCTGACTGGCAGGAAAGAATAGTACTATTAATAGGTGGGAAAATGGATCTGATGAATTTGTAGACTCTTAGGCGGCCTGAAAACTGCACACAGTGTGTTACTAGGGTAACCACACAAAGGTATCAGAAAAGGGCCATTTCCTGGGCCCCTGAAAACAAGAGGACCTTTTACAGTCACTGTTGCTTAGTCAAAGTGGACCAGCTCACCATTCTGCTTTCATAGTATTTCATACCAGTTTTACACTTTTTTGAGTTCTCAGCTTAAGGAAGCCTTTTCTTCCAGTGAATTGCCCTTACTGTTTTTAATTCAGACCCTACTAGGAAAGAAAGTGGGAAGTTCTCACACATTCCCCTGGCACTAGGGGATTGTTACCCAACATGATGTTTGTCCTGGATGGATGCCTGCTCAAGCCATGCAGACAGCAGCTGACCAAGTAGTTGGCCTGTGAGAGAAGTGCAGAGGTTAACACTACAGACAGAACAACCCAGATGTCTTGTCACTTAATGCCATTCAGCTATGATCTTATAACAGGATTGTGTCAAAAATAGCAGTAACACATGGAGCATAAATGGAGTTTCTCTGACCTCATGAAATGCATCTCCATGAAGGTTGGTGTTCTATAGGTTTGTGTCCTGAGTACTGTATAACCTTATGCCCTCCAAAATAGTTCCCACTCATCACTATGGCTTCATGGCCATCTCTCACTGCTGCAGTTTGTAGCCTTCCAGAGTCCTGAATGCCACTTTCCATTCATCTCTCTTTATCTCCGGACCTTCTGTGCAGGCACACATGCAAACAGCAGTTCTTCCCCATGTTCTCTATGTGTTTTACTGAATGAATGTGCACGTTAATTAATCCTGCAAAGCACTAAATTTTGCCAGTCTTATTAGGGATAAAAATACCTTTGAGTTTCACAGAACTGGCAGAATTTTCACCTCTTCAGGAAGCCACCTGTCTTTCCAGTCTGACTGATATTGAGCAGTGGGCTAAAAATTATTAGGAAAAGGGGTTTACAAAGAATGTGACTAAAGAAACTTTTCCTCACCACTGGAGATGGATGTAGCGGACCATAAAAGCTAGGAGGATTTTTGTGAGAGCTGAGGACTGAGCATTCCCAGCCAGCAAGCCTTCAGAGATGACAAGGGACATTGATTTTGATGTCCATCACAACAAAAATTACTTATTTCATCCATTTTGGGGGAAGCAGTATAAAACTCACAGACAGAAACCACATTAGTAAGACTTCATTGTGCAGTGGAGGTGAAAGTTTGGAATAGTGAAGTAATGTATGTATTAGGTAAGGTGAAAAATTGAGTCACACCTCCAGGAAACCCCAGGTTCTTTTGTGGTCTTTCAGCTTTTTCATGCCAAAGGGGGAAATAAAGCTTTTAAAAATATTTTTGCTCTGCAAATTTCAGTTTTCATGAAGCCAAACTGAGATAAATCTGAAATTTTCTATAACTTTAGAAGAACACTTACTTAAATGTTCCTGTCATTCACAGTACCATAGAATGAGTCAACTTGCTCCACACAGTGACCTTAACTTTTTTCATATTCCAGCAAATTTTGTGCAATCCCTAGAGTGTAGGTACAGGCCTGTGTATCATTGTTATTCTGCCCTAGCACTCCAGTTTCTGGCAAAGTAATACTTTCTGAATACTGTCTCCGTTAATTCTTTTTTTATGTAAGAGGCAGATGCATGTATTGTCTAGTTTGTTGTAGAGAATCAATGAAGTACAGTTTTATTTGTATTTGCAGAGACAATAAAATCAAAGAAGATAGCAGGTTGGTGACTCCAACTGAGATAGTAATTAAGATAAAACAGTGATGTTTGTAGCATATTTTAAGAAGCCTGGAGGAATTAACATAGCTTGCAGGAAACTGTGGGCTGGAAAGAGATATTCTTTAAGAGCAAACAAGAAAATTTTATCTTTTTACCAAGTATGATGGAGAACTGATACTCCTCTCCTGTATTTGGGGAGGTAAGTGGGGTGGGTGAGTTAAGTGGAGCTGAGAATAGAGTTTGCAGTGCAACTGGGAAATCAATAAGATCATTTAACCTCCTTCCCAAACAAGCATTTTTAAAAATCTTCTCTATCTGCTGTTAGCCAATATTTTTAACATATCCCTTTATTTTAACTCATTCAGCTTTGTGGATTGCAGTGAACTATAGAAAGAAATAATAGCCAAAAGTGTCCTTGGAACCATTAACTGTACCCTTTTATCTATTCCCTAAGAAGATGCCATGGATTTAAAGACTATGTGTATTAAATCAAGTAAGAAAAAAACAGCTTCTTGTCTGACACTTGCACTCCTTTCCTTCAGCTTGTGCAGAAGGCTGACATCCCATCTCATTCCCATCAGTGATATCCCACCTGTGTGCCTGGGAGTTCAGCCACTGTATTTGACCCATTCTACTGGTCTTCCTGAGCCCCTCATTTCCGAGATGCAACATCACCATCCAAAGGAAGTCAGGTAGGAGCTGAGGGCATTTGACATTGCTAAAGTATCAAGCCTCGGTTGTCAGTTTTAGCCATTTGTCCTCCAGATGTTTGTTTTGCTGGATGATGGTTTAATATTTGTTTTTGTAATATGGTCTTTGCAGAGGTTATTTTAAGCTTCCAGTGGAATAGTAGAAAAGTAGGTACCCTCCTTCCTCCAGAGGAGCTGTGCTGGTTTTAGCTGATGATTGCATATTTTAGCTATCACACTGTGGTTGTTAATCAATGGTATGAGACATTTTAAGATTCTCATACTCGTGCATCAGCTGATTCTTCTGCAAGTAGATCCAAATTAGTGGCCAAGATATGCCTTTTTTATTACCTAGAATGTGCTGTTTGTGCATTTCCTGTATTTTGTCCATTAACTGACCTTACATTGTGTTACACCTTTAATATCAGCTGTTGTACCCAGCACCACCTTGGGGCTGCATGGAAAACTGACAGAAGGGAGCAGAGCTGCTGAGGAACAGGCACTTTGTGTCTAAAAAAACATTTCATTGTTATTTGAAAAAGCCTGCTTGGAATGGCTATGGGATAGCTTAGGTATAAAATGACTGTGCCCATCTGCTCTGTGATAGTTGCTGGTGTGGAGGCCTTGGGTCAGTGATTTGCTTTCCTCCCCTCTTTATGCCTGTTTCACGGGCAGTCTGTGGGAAGTCCAGAGAAACATGCCCCCAGCAGCGTGTTAAGCCTCTGGGTGCTCTCAGCTACACAATACTGGAAATGTTCTGGAGAGCAGTGCCTGAAGAGTCTTGTTGCAGGCTCACTAGATGGGAAGAACAATGTCTGATTTGAGACCAGAAGGACACAAGACACAATCAGTAGGTTGATTACCTCCTCCTATCACGGTCCCCATCCCTTACCACCAGTTTGATACAAGTTTGACTTAAGAGGAGCTTTCTATGAAAGTGAGTGCAAAAAGCTGCCCAAAAATGTTTTATGTGTAAAGATGAATATATTGTGAGATCAGAAAAGAAACATACTGCCTCACCAACAGTGTCCAAAGACGCGGCATCCATTACTGTAGCTGCTGCAAGTTTGATTCCCAAATCTCATGGAAATGTTTGCTCAAAGGATGAATCAGTTACTGTTACTGGAAGTTACACTTTCCTGTCTGAATCATGTATTTGCACCTCTGAGGTCTCACTGGGCAATCAGGTGGAAAAGCAGCCAATGCATGAGCAACAGTAGTTGCAAAACTCTGACCCATTTAGAGAAAATGAACTGCTTATAGCTAAAATAGGCCACCCTGAAAAAAAAAGTGATTGAACTACCAGAATAAATGGTATTCCTCAAACTAATTATTCAAAGAATTCTCACAAGTTGCTCCAGCTGCTGTTCACTTTAGCTTGCCTCTAATATGGTTCTTATAGTCCTTTGTTCTCTACAGCTTCCTGAGGAGAGGATGCGGAGAGGGAGGTGCCGATCTCTTTTCCCTGGTATCCAGTGGTAGGGTGCATGGATGGTTCAAGACTGCACCAAGGGAGGTTTAGACTGGACATCAGGAAGTATTTCTTTACTGAGAGGGCAGTCAAACACTGGAACAGGCTTCCTAGCAAGGTGGACAATGTCCCAAGCCTGTCAGTGTTTGAGGCATTTAAACAATGTCCTTAACAATATGCTTTAGCTTTTGGTCAGCCCTTAATTGGTCTGGCAGTGAACTAGATAATCATTGTAGGTCCCTTACAACTGAAATAGTCCTGTTCTATTCCTATTCTATGTTATGCTATGCTATTCTATTCTGTTCTGTTCTATTCTTTGCCTGTTAGTTGTAACACAGTTGTATTTGGAAATGGGCATGAACCAGAATTTTAGATGTGAGTAATGCTGGATTGTTAGACCATTCAAAAGAGATGTGGAAAACATGACCCTGCTTATCCCAGCCTCTTGTCTGTAATAGATGGCATCAAGTCCCCTTGGCTTTGAGCTATCTGACATAAGATTTGATGTAGGCCTACAATCTGGATTTTGTAACCTATTCAATCATAGTCAGGACTATGAGAAACTACATAAATCAGAGCAAGGGATCATCTTTGTATCTAAGTGGCAGCTGAGCAGTACCATTTCCCCAGTGAGCAAAGGGTCTTCTGAGATGAGGAAAATCTTTGGCAGCCCAACTTTCCCCTTGAAAGCATCCTGTCACCAGGAAGCTTATAGTGGGGTGCTGAGATCACTCGTCAAGTAGGCAGCTTGTTAACTGAAATGTGGTCTGCAGCAATCCAGAGCCACGGAACAGGACAGCTGCATTACTGAAGGAGTTGTGATGAAGTCTCAGAAGCACAGAGAAGAGGCTAAGTCAGCCAAAGCTGCAAGACTCTAGGGACCAGAGTGGAGAGGAGTGGCAGAAATAAGAAGGTCATGATGATGACAACCCCTGAAGCATGCTGCAGCACAGAGGAGCTGTGGTCAGAGAGGCTATTGCCATGACATTTCTCTGGATAAACATTTGGAGTCCTTGGATTTACTGACGTGGTGTTGCTCCAAGTGCCAAAAACTCTGTTGCTACTTTAACTGAAACCCTATTGCTTAAAGAGATTCAGCACCATCTCAGCTGTGAAACTACTGCCTTGAATGAGTGTAGTGTCTCCGAGAGGAGACGTCCTTCATGTGAGATACAATTACATGTAGAAAAGAAAAATGGACTTGTGGCTTAAGCTGAAATGAGGATCCTTATCCTTGGCTTCCAGAAACTGTAATTTTGTCCTCTTTCAGGTCACTTTGAAGCAATTTGATTTTAGTGGCACATAAGCAAAACAACTGCCTTGGCCCCCAGGTTGTGGGTAAGAAGAAGATATTATGCAGCACACAGAAGAAAGGGCACAAGATTACCTTTCTCTGCCGGGGACACCATGAACCTGCTTTTTATTTGGCTTTGCACCCTAGGCTAGAAAAAACAAAAACAAACAACCCCCCCCCAAAAAAAAAAAAAAAGTGTCTGTTGATTTCAGCTCCATTTTCCAGAAGCATATGACCTGTTTAGCTCAGAACACCAGCTCAAAACTGACCTGCCCCAACTTTGCAAGTGCTTGATGTATCTGAAAACTGTGTTCTGGAGATCTGGAGCCAAACAGTGATGTGGGTTTTATAGGAGGCAACTAATCTTGGGTTTAAAGGGTATTAACAAGGCTGAATTAAATGCTGCTAGTTAGAGCCCATTGATATCCTAAGTGGTATGTGCCATACAAGTACTAACAGGAATTTCTGGGGAGCACATGGGTCTGTCAGTGCCACATGTGAACTGCAGTTCAGAGCTGCTTGTAGTTTTGTCCCATTGGTGTTCAAAGAATAGGAGAGCTTTGTGTGTACTCTAAGTGGATTTAATTCAGGTTTATTGAAAAGAAAAAAAAAAAATCTGAAGAGTAGAACAGGCCATCCACTATAAGGACAGCAGTTTATCTTTCTCCTAAAATGCCTTCTTTATTCAAAAGTACTTTCACACAGAGGGTTCTGTGTGTACACCTTTGGTATGTGTCTTTGATTTTATCATCTTGTCTCTAATTTCTCTGTTAGGGTTTGGTAAGCTGTGGACTTGTTCTTTTAACTCAGCAGCTTTGAAAATCATTTTGAATACTGTGCATGAGTTGCTGTACTGAAGGGAAAAGGAGCAGATGTGGAGAAAAATGAAACTGTCAAATGTGAAACAAGAGATGGACACATGCATATATATGCAGTAACCTGGGGTCCCTTGGGATAAGAGACCAGTGCTCAGGAGTCTGCAAAGACTGTGGCCAATGGAGTCTGCTTTGTCATATCTGAGTCTAACATGGTCACTTACAGGAGCATCTGGACTTGGCAGCAGACTTCTCATCAAAGAAAATTGGTCTGATCTCTAACTTGACTTTCAAGAAAAGGAAGAAGACAGCTTCCCTGAGAGCCAGCAAGTCTTGCTCACAGGCTCCCACAGCTGTAGTGTTCAGAAACTTGAGAGCCCAGTAGGACCAGCTGGAGCTTATGAATGTTTGTGCTTATATCCCTGAGAAAAGATAAACCAGAGTACTCCAGATTTCCTTTTTAGAGCATAGCCTCCCCCTAATGAGAGTTTCCTCATCTTTGAAGATGTAGTCCATTTTGTGTGTGGCTGGTTAACCACTGCACATTGATGGCTATCTTACTCGTTGACCCATCTGGCCAAACCATGTCTGTTTTTCTAGCCTACTACACACACCCTTCTTCGTGCTTTGATTACCTTCCAGTTCCCTTCTTCCTGGCCTTGTCAGGAACATTTTTGTCATCTTTAACCGGAAGGATTTTTTATATGTGTGCACTGGTCAGCCATGTTCTTCTCTTTGCAATGTTGGCTCTCTTCAGATTCTGCCATTTCCTTCTGGCCTTTTCATTTCCATTTTGCTGTGGTACTGGATGTATACTGGATGCATGTTTACCTTCTGTAACACCCACACTGCTGAAAGCCACAGCTTTACTCTAGAGGTCAAAGTCTGTGGGCTAGAAGGCAGCATCCTTCAGGGCTGTTTTCTGGACTTTGTTGTCCTAACCCAAACATGGATTCAGAAATGCACTCAGGCAGCGGAACGCAGCTCAGCTTGTGCTACAAGGGAGTTAAATTGGCTGATCACAGTCACCCTTTTTGGTTCTTTTAGACTCTTAGATTTCATGTATCTATACAGGCTTTATCAATGTGTTTTTCAAGTTGCAAAATGTCTCCTGTCTCCAAGCCTGATGGAAAATTCCACTATAACTTCTTAGCCTGTAAGTAAACAATTTTTCATAATTATGGTAAAGAGATGGCTACTGCTACCACACAAGAAGTATTAACATGTGTATAAGGCAGAAGGATTGCACTTGTTTCCATGGACCTCTAGGTGCAGAGAGATCAATAGGAAAAGGAATTTTAAAGACTGTGACGTGACTGAAGAAAAGTTAATGCCTGAAGCAGTTAAACTAGGCTAAAGATACCTGCCTTTGAAATTCTCATCCCAAGGAGATTTCACCCAAGGGAAACCTTAGTCCTTCGTATGCTGTTAAGAAGGAGAGAAATCTCAAGGGAAGAATTCACAGAACAACTTGAGAATCTTAATTGTAGTGAACTGCCAGGATGTTCATCTCAGCTTAAAAACTAGAAAGATTCTGACAAACACATGCAATATATCCCTTAAAATAAATAATAATTTCTGTTTGCTGTACAAGGGTCACCAGGAAGCATCACTTCCAAAAGGCAATGAACAGTGATCTTGGGAGTTGTAGGTAAATGTACAGTATCCTACATAGAGGGGAAGCATTTCTGGGTAGTCAGAAAGGTGACATACACTTAGAAAAACACAACAAAACAGTTTCTGCTTAAAGTACTCACCTGGTCCTTGAAATTATTTGAAGAATTTATTTATAATATTGGGAAGAAAAATCTGGTATACATCATCCAGATTTATAGGAGGTTTTGATGACTTTTGTAAGAAAAAGAGACTTCATATGCTAGACAAGTAAATTTCTGTCTCTGATTAAATACTAAGCATCAAATGTTTTAAGTACTTGCTTTTTTTTTTTTCCAAAATGTAGGTGAGCTAAGAATGGCATGCAAAGGTCTGTGCTGGGATTGATCTTGTAAAATTTTGTTGGTGGTTTTAAGACTGAGTTAAAGAAGTGATCATTACATAATACTATCCATGTCAGGAAAAACTAGAGGAGCACACAAAATCTAGAAAGTCTTACTTCATGGAACAAAATAGTAGGTAAGCTTTAACTTGTATACACACAGACTCATATACAACATAAAGAAAAATCTATTTCTTTCACAGATGCTGATGTATCTAAGCAAGGCAGTTTTCCTTCCAAGCAGTGGTTCAGTCTGCCTCACCCAGGCAAGTAGAGCAATTCAAGGTTTGCTTTAGGTTCCTAGAAAATGAAAGCTATAGTCCCATGCAGCAGCAATTTGGATATCCTTAAAACGGAACAATTCTGCAGAATTCAGTGCTAACAGCACGTCATAAAAAAGCAAGGCATGAAAGATCTAAAGGTTTAGATCATTCTGCTACCATTTAACAGCTTCATGGCAGACAAAGTATATGACCAATATCAAAGATCAAATTCTAGGTTATAAACTCCACTCTGGGAAGTTAAATGAAGAAAAATACCTTCCACAAAATTGTACAATAAGAGAGGCATAATTTTAGTTGGACAGAGGTTATCTTTCTCTTACACAGAGGTGTGACCTGAACTGGTGAGTTAAGATGCAACCTTGCTGCTGAATTCTGATGACCCATGTTAGGCTTTCATATTTCTGAGGAACAGAATGCCTGTCTGTGGGCTTACGTCAATTGCATGTGTTTCCCTGTTAGACATTAGTATTTTATGGAGAATGGAAGTTCAAATGAAGTCAAATGCAATTATTGGCAATTTGAAATGTTGAACGCATACTTTGCCTTTTTTACATTATGTACTGTGGTTAAAAAAGAAAAAAAAAATCAAGACAATTTATATTATAGCAATACTTTCCAAAGTAAATGTAGCCCATGCCACTAAGTGTTTTCACTGAAGTCCAAAAAGTCAGGTGTACTTACTTTTTTAGAGTCTGAAGGTCAACATCAGTCTCATAGATACAAAATTTTCCAAGACACTGAATTATATACTAATAGGTAATAAAAAATATAAAAGTATAGAAATTTATTTTTAAATGGAACTGGAAAAAAAGACCATTTTTTTCAGCCATAAAAGTCACTGATGTAACTGTTACTTGCTCTTGGGAGTCTGATTGCCCTTTTACTCCATGTATTCCCACCAGACCTAAAGAAATATGCATTTTCTTCTCTTTTCTTGTTTTTCTCCTTTTTTTTTTCTTTTATTCCTTGAGGGAGAATTCTAACACATTTCACATCAGAAGAGCCTACTGATGTAATTACACGTGTACTGCTTAGTTAACGCACGTTTACAGACACACAGCAATTACTAGCATTTTTCTGATATTACATTATAACTGCTGAAATTTGATAAAGCCCTACCAAAGCCAGAATTTTAGACACCAGATAAAATTGCTGAAAGCACTTAAGGGGTTTATGAACATATAATATATTTATACATGAAGGAGAATAGGTTTAGACTGAACCTTAGGAAGAAGTTCTTCAGTACGAGGGCGGCGAGATTCTGGAATAGATTGCCCAGAGAAGTTGTGGATGCCCCCTCCCTGGAGGTGTTCAAGGCAAGGTTGGATC
>JANIJG010005126.1:0-32500 GCA_024611175.1 Megaceryle torquata | reverse complement strand
ATAAACATAGATAGAAATACACATTTCTGTGAATTTTAGAGCATTAAAAACATTTTAAAGTATTTGGGAAAAAAAAGGGCTTTTTGATGCACAAAGCCCTCTTCAGGCAAGCTGATATTGTTGAAATTACCTTTTCACTGTTCCCCGGGGGTCTTTAAGTCCTCTTGGAGTTCAGGGCATGAGGGCAGTGGCAGAGGGCTATGGGCCAGGAAGTCCTGAATTTGCTACTGTTTCAATGACCGCTTGCATGTCACACCTTGTACCAAATCAGTTGGCAAAGGGACAGTTTTTGCTTGTAACAGTTTGCTGTGTGCCATTCAAAACAGCACTGCTGTCCTGCACGATCAGCTCAGACATACTCAGTGCCACACCTATAGCTAACTCACATATGTGTTGATCTCAGCAATTGTCACCTGCAGCCTGGACTAAGCCACCTAAAGACAGACATGGACAGGCAGCTATGTGGTGGCTGGCTGTGCTCCAAGAGCTGTTTCTCAGAGAGAGCAGTGTTTCAGCATGCTCCCATGTGCCTTTTGGGAACGTGGATGTTGTGCCACATGTGGCTCATGTTGAGTCTATTCCTGTCTGCACTCCCAATTGACTCTGTGTGGTGAGGAAGAAGACAGGACTTACTTTCTGCCTTACCTTCTGCCTGTTCTCAGATACCAACCCAATGCCCAGAAAATGGGAGCAAGTACTTCTATTAGTGTGTCACTCTGGAGCTTCATCGTCCCTCTGACAGAACCACCTCACTTATAGTAGGGGCTAGGGAAGCCCAGAGAGGTTCAAAGTTGACTAGGAATACACAATTTAAAAAGAATCAGACTCATTTAACTATGTTGTCACTTTATGGCATCCAAAAAAGGAATTTAGATCTGTCTGAACAGTATCTCTTTGTAAGAAGATCATTCTGGGTGAAGTACCATTATTGCTTTTGTCCAGACCCAATCAGCAGGGTTCAGAAAGGCTAGCTTGCTAATTTTCTCCCTGTTACACCCAGTAAGAAGAAGGCCTTTCTCTTTCAATAGCAGTTTCCTGAAAAGATAGTGTGCACAGTGTTCCTTACTCATTCCTATCTGTTTAGCTAATGAGAAGCAGTCCAGCTCTGGATGGTCTTAATACCTACACACTAAGAGCAAAACCAAACCTAATGCTAATGACAGCACTATGTTAAATGGTGAGTTAAGCTAATGTAGGTCACTTGATCAAATGCAAGCTGAACTTAACATGTTGAAATGTGCCTCAAAAGCTCTGCAGAGACCCTTCTAGAGTCTTTGTTTTAGCAAATAGGGGAGAGATGGCTTAGATTACCAATGCCACTAGTGCCAGCAAATTTTTTCTGTCCAGACTGCACTGCAGAAACTGTTGTCCTGCTCATTGCTGCTCAAGTAACTGATTTGACATTCAGCAACTCTTTGAAAGTACACAAGCTTGGAAGCTGTTGTTCCTAATATGAGCTAAGCAGGATGATAAACAGCACTACCAGATACGTGAAAACCACCAGGAAAATTGTTTTCATTAATATTTAGACCTCTGAGAAGGACTTTCATAGACATGCTCTGTTTCATGCACTTATCTTGCTATAAGATATATTGGAGGCACGCCTGGTTTCATCAGTTCCATGGCACCGGCCCAGCTAAGACCTTGAAGCAGTGTTGTTCTGTGACCAGAAGACAGCTGTTCCTGCTATCAGCCACACCAGATCATTGGTGAGCATTTTAGTAGCTGTAACCATAAGGTACTGAAATGTATTTAGTGACAACAATGTTAACAATGTTTAATTTCCTGTAGGATTGCTTTACAGTTGGAAGTTCAGTGGCACTGGCTAGAACAAGGGTGATACAGGTATTCCTGTGTTTCCAGAGAGGAGCACATAGAGTGACACTAGAATGTTAAGTGTGGAAGAAAGGGGAACCAGGGGAGGAGAGAACTGAGAGGAAGAAAAGCACTTTGAGTTTATTCCCTGTATTAGAGGCAATGTTCATAAAATATCCAGTGCTTGAACTCTGAGTATGTGGTCAGAATTTCCTCTCACTTCTGAATGACCTACTGCACAAACATTGACTTGTTGATGTATAATAGCTGCCTTCAAACAGGATATTATTCAACACTCTAAAATAATCTAAAACTCTTTTGAACTAGCTAGGTTAATCCCCATCACCTGTGAATGAGGAATAAAAAACAAATTGTTCACAACCCATCACTTCTCTAGTAAAGTGCCACAGATTTTTGCAACTGTTAATGTGGCTGGAATCAATTAAACTGCTGTGCCATTCTTTTGGAGTCTTAAAGTATATAACTTTTAAGTTTGGGCTTAAACATGGACAGTGGCATACTCTTCCCAGTGTGAATCCACAGCACTGTGAGGGGCTGTGATTTAAGGTGTTTTGGACCCAATAAAGACTTGTTTAGAAAATAATTCTTTTAAAGGCAAAAAGGAGAAAATACTTCAATTTAAAGGAGAGGACTTGGTTACATGGGGTTTGATCATACCAAGTGAGCTGGTATGAATAATGAGTTATGGATAGTATCACAGAATGGTGGGGGTTGGAAGGGGCCTCTGGAGATCATGGAGTCCAACCCCCCTGCCAGAGCAGGAACACAGGAACAGATCCAGGCAGGTTTTGAAAGTCTCCAGAGAAGGAGACTCCACAACCTCTCTGGGCAGCCTGTTCCAGTGCTCCATCATCCTCACAGTAAAGAAGTTTTTCCACATTTTGAAATGAAACTTCACGTGTTCCAGTTTGTGACCATTGCTCCTCATCCTATCACTGGGCACCACTGAAAATAGACTGTCCTCTTCTACTTGACACCCACCCTTCAGGTATTTGTAAACATTAATAAGATCCCCTCTCAGTCTTCTCCAGGCTAAACAGCCCCATGGCTCTCAGACTTCTCATAAGGGAGATGTTCCAGCCATAGATATAGATAGATATAGTTATATAATTATATATAGATATATATCAAGAGAGAGAGATACCCAGATACAGCATACTGGAAATAAACAATTGCATCCAGTTACTTTATATGAGATAAAAGCATTATAGATCATACTTCTACAATACTAAAATTCTTCTGGCATGAAGCAGTATTAATTGGACCTACTTCAGGCAAAAATTTCTTTACCTTTAAAGAAAAGGCAAACACAAATGTGTTACTGAGCAAAACGGTCACCTCTGGTATTCCCCCTGCGCTGTCATCTGGGCCAGGTCACCCACAGCCAGGTTTTCCACCTGCCAACAATTAAGTACTTCTTCCTGTAAACTGTATATGCCTTTTGGTAAGACCTTCTTAACCTGTTTTCATCTTTTTGGTGTGTGTTGGAGGGAGGCAGGAGACAGGAGTGTGCTAGGGAAACATATTCCTGAATAGAGAGGGCTGTAGGGTCAATCACTTCCTCAAAAAAGGGTGGAGAGGTGGAGGAAACCATTTTTCTTTTTAATTACAGGCAATAGAAGTTCATGCATTTTTTTCTTTTGAGATATTCCCTGCATTTTGGAGGTGACTACACAAGCTAAGTGACCTCTCTGGCATGACACATGCTGGGCATACCTACCAGTTTCAAGCCTTTTCTTGGGCATGTTCACTAGTAAGGTGGACTTAACAGTTACTGAGAGGGTCTCTGCTAAACTATGCTTTTGTCACAAGGAAGGAATACTTTACAGACAGCCCTCTGAGGCTGCTAGGTCTGCTACTGGCTTTTCTCCACTATTCCCTACCTCCCTTCTTCCATCTCTTCTCCAAAATGTGCTTTTGAGAGGTGAAAGGGGATACTTTTGTCCATGTATTTTGCTGTCAGTGATCACAGCAACAGCTAATCCCACACCATTTAAAACATGATGATGCCAGTTGTATATTTAACAGCCTTCAAAGCCACTATTAGGACATTTCTTTTGCCAACAAAAAGAATATAAATGCTTGTAAGACAGCTTTGGAGTCAGGTGTATAATGTGCTGGATCTGAAAAGAAAACATTTCATTTTCAGCACTGTCAGCCAGCTAAGCCATGCTGAGCTTTTCCAGTCGTTCATGTCCCAGAAGGGTATTACACTGAGTTAGCGACTGGCCTTGGAGAAGGAAGGAATGAAACCCAAGAGCAGACACTGACACTTTGCATGACCCTGGCTCAATGGAGTAGCTAGCATACATCAGCTCTGCCAATAGCTGCAAATGGGTTCCTCCCGAGCCAGCTGCTTTGTTTCTTGTATCACATAAGATAACAACCATAACTAAACTAAACATCAACAATTTAGGATTTTTTGGAAACACTTCTGATTCACAGTTTCACCCTCTGAAACCCTATTGCTGTTACTGCTGGAGATAATCCAGCAGTTGTCTGAGTGACAACTTGCTTATTTTCTAATTTATTCCTAATTATCTTGTTTTCCCTTGGCTTGTTTTGGGAGGGGAGATGAAAAGTAATGCTCACAGGCACAAAAGCACCTCAGTTTCTGGAGGGTCAAATAATTTCCATGACTCCTGTTACTTCTCTTGGAGGTATATGAAGAAGGATTGCTGTGGGAGAGATGTTCTGGCCAGGTAGCCCATGTGCTACCAGAATAGACAGCAGACAGCAAGAAGGCAAGAGAGAACAGTGGGCAGCTGTCATGAATGTTGGCCTTTTATATGAGGCACAGTAGTGAGTAGAGTGGACTGAAAAGGAAAAGCAGTGTGTGTTGCTGCGCTAGGAGAGGGAAAGCACAGGTGAACATAGAGGTGGTGGGCAAGGGGGGAGCTTGGGGTAAGCAAGGGAAGGCAATGGGAGGCAGGATTGTCTAGTCAAGAAAAGGTGATTTTCATTAGAGTTCTTTGTATTTCAGAGCCAAGTCATCCAAGTTGGTCCTCCCCTCAAAATTTCAAAAGTTCCTCATTATAATTCCCCCAGAAAGTTATCTCCAAGAGACACCAAGGCTTCATGAATAGTGAAACTCACTTGCCTGAACTCCTGCCTTCAGTGGGCTTTCACTCAGTGTGCGAGTCTGCTTATCTTGTGGTCCATACTAAGGAAGGACTTGACTCTTTTGAATGTGTCAAGCAAACACTAGATTTGGTAATTAGTTTTCGATTCCTCCCTGAATTCATATTGTCCAGTTGCTTTTCTGTAATACATTGTGGTGTTGTGCATAATATAAAACTGAAAAAGTGGGTGTTTGTCTCTCAAGGCCTTGGCTCAATCACTTTACCCTAAGGAGTCCCTGAGAAAGTGGGCATTGGTCTCTCAAGGTCTTGGCTTAATCATTTCACCATAAATAGTCCCTCTTGCATTAGTCTGTACTGATATCTTTCACACAGATCTTCCATCTTCATCAGATACAGTAAGTGCAGAAGCTGGATGTTAGCTCCTGTCCCTCACTAACAGACCATGGCCAGAAGGGCACAGAGTATTGGATTTGCGTGCAGCTGGAGCTATAAGCAGCATACATGATAAATTATACATATGAATTAAAGTTATATTTGCCATCGTTTTATGATGCAGTGCTCAAACACAGCTTAGCTAGATCATGGGCTACCTGCCTAGGTTCTCACAGCTTCTGCTTCAGGGTTCTCCAGCACCTCATGTGTATGCACTTCTACCTGGAAACTAGATAAGCCATTTCTCAACTGGATATGGTTAATAATTAAACTAGATAAAATAATAGGAGTAGGGGTATATTATGAATAATCTCGTCCTGACTGGAGGTCACTTTTTCTGCTCCATATATGTTCATCAAGTCACGTTGCACATTAAAATGCCTGTATTTGTGCAAATGTTGGGAGGTTAGCACTAGCATGGATTACAGATTTTTAAATGCATCCATTCCTATAAATAAACAAACTGAACATTTTATTTAGAGAAAACTTAACTGATAATAGGTATGGTACCAAACCTCTGTTTGTAAGGGCACTGGAATTAATTCACATGATCAGGGAGTAATGAATCTTGTTGAAATGAATAAAGTAAGCATGCTTTTAAAACTACATACAAGGTGCTTCTGAATACTGCCACTAAGGCTACAGACTGTGAGTCGGGGAACATCTGATTGTTCATTAAAATGTCAAGAAAGGAAGAAGAGGGATGATTAAAAAAAAAAGGGGGGGGTCTATTGTTGCTTTTCTTACCCCTTGGGATGCAAACTCTTTACTGAATTGTTCTGAAAAAAGCTTTTAAGGGAAGAATTGACCTCATTTGTGACCACTGTGACCCTCAGTGATAATCACAGGGCTCTGTTTCTTCAGTCTGCTTAACAGGTAGCAAAGGTTTGTTGTTGCAAGACCCCAGGACAAAAACCTGGACCAAAACAACACAAATGGTGATGCATCACTCCCTGAAGGATGAGGTGTTGATACAACCACCTATCTAACATCACTGGGTGGTGGAGTGATGAAGAAGTTGAGATCATGTTCTCACGTTTAAAACAGGAACTCAGTCTCATGTGTAGCTAAAAACATATATTTTACCTTCCATAGTTCTTTGGTCTTAAAATTAAGCATGGCCTGCAATTTATAATTTATGGCCATGTTCCAGTAAGCAGTTTGCATTGCTTAACCTAAAAACCAGGTATTAACAAGAATATTAAAAGGGAGGAGGGAGGCTCATTATTATTATTGCAGTGCTAGCTTTCATTAAAATACCACAGCTAGAGTTACAGTGCTAACAACAATTAAACAGGTAAGAAATTAGGAAAAAAGAAAAAATCATGCCAGCATTGTTTATCCTGGGGTTACATTTATGTATATTTGTGGTGCATTGACCTTAATTCTACTTTTGATCTTTTACAAATTCAAAAATTTGCTCACCCAGATATTCCCCAAAGGCTAGGATTTCAAAAAAAGTTAAAGCTACAAGTCTCTCTGAGTGAGTGCAGCTGACCCTGTCTCCATTGTGGGAAAAAGTAATCAACAGCCAACACTTACAGAGCAACCTTCGTGAGGGAGGCTTTACAGAGTCAAAACCCCTCTTTCATGAGCTTGTATTCTAGAGAGCACTCTCAGGTTTGTATGCAGAATGAGAGTTGTATCCAACACATCTGCTCCCTAGGCTGACCTCTGTAGAGCTAAGTTTTTATAAACTGAAATTAAAGTAAGCACGTGGTTCTGAACATGGTGTGCCTCTCTTTCACTTCTACTCCATTGCAGTTATGTTGGTGAGACTTAGCTATCCTAAACTCCAAGTTGCTTCCCATAGCCTGAGGACAATTTAGTCATTTACTAGTGTAATGGAGCTTAAACAGAGGATGCAGTCTTTTAATGTTGAAGTTTAGTAGCAACTGAGCACTTTTGTTACCTCCTTTCAAACACAGGATCATGGTTTAAAAGCCCTTTGTAAGAACTTTACACCCCTTTTTATGTAATCCCAGTAAGAAGATCCTGGCCTGAGTCTATCACCAAGAGATTATCTATGAAAGATAACATTTCATCTACATAATTTGTGTGCCTGCAAGAAGTTGTTTTCCTAGGAGTACCAGAGGCAGTTCTAGAGAGCCATACCTTAAGGCCTGTGCTTTCTAATTTAAAGATAATGAAGAAAGGTAGTTGGTGGGAATTTGTGCCTTAAAGCTAGTACTTCAGAGGACGCAGAGAAACTAGTGTTGTAAGTCTCTCAGGACTCATCCCTTTGTGCATTATCATGTGTTTATTCTTGAAATATGTTTTATTTCATATGCATAAATACATGTAAGTTTGTATACATATATTTGCACGAAAGAATGTTGAAAAGATGATGGTCTGTGAAGTTCAGATAATGAAACTATAAGGAGACCATAACATCTATCACCATCTCAAAGTCGAAAATACTTAAACAAAAAATGCTGCAAATTTATCTTAGTCTTGTCTCTAAAACTAGCTCTGTTTTTAAAAGGCTTCTATTAATAAAAAAGTAAAATAGCTTCTATTAGTAAAAAAAGGTTATGTAGCTTTTTCTTCTTCTAGTAAGTTCTCATTTCCTAATTTCTCATTATCTTAAGAAGTAATTGTTAGAGATTCTCTACCACCCTCACACTCTGGGAAAAGAGATCACTGCAACCTGAACTTCCGACGTCATATCATTACCACATGCTAGGTGTGAAATGAGCCGAATACATTTCATGGAGCTTTTGAAGGGTGCGCAAATAGAAATGAAGTAGCTGAGTGAATTCAGAGAAACAGCCCTGACAAAGTGAAACCTTGCTCCAGTCTTGATTCAGTCCTGCTGATACATGAGGCAGGAGTGGGGCAAGTCTGGGCCGGACCCCTACCTCCCAAGCACTGCCAAACTGCAGCTCCAGTGGACTGCTGGGTAGGACCTTGTCACTGCATGAGGCTGTTGCTGCTGTTCTGAGGCAAAAATGCTCCAGTCTCCACTCACAGAAAGCATATCACATAGGTTAGCCTTAACATGTCCAGCTTAGTATCTGCAGCAATCCAGCCATTCAAACCTTGGCTGCAAAAGCTCCATGAGGAATTAGTTAGGTTGGGTGTGATGCTTGAGCTGGCTTACTTGCCTGTGACCCATATAAACTGCAGTCTCAGCATTCCTGCAGCACACAAAGCTAGAAATCACTGTATCTGCTTCTAATGAATGTAGGCTCTTGTCCATACTTGGCAGGTTACTTCAGCTCTGCCTGTTAGACTAATAAAGGATACTTTCTCTCTCTCTGAGTTTTACCTTGCTTGTATCCTGAGATTATCACAGCTCTGCCACTGGAGGTCAGGCAGAGTAACTCTTTGAGATTCAGTAAAGCTATGGTGGTATCAGAAGAAATTACTTGAGAATTACACTCTTAAATGACTAGAAAGCTTAAGGCTGGGAAGTGGATAGTTGATAAGGCTTTGCAGACCCTAAGTGAGCTCTATTTTCATTTAGTGACATGATGAACTGCCAAATGTTCCCTGTCGGTGAAGTACTTCAGCATCACACTACGCAGCATTTCTTCCTGGGGTGTGTGCTGTGCCTGGTCTTGGGCAGAGGCAGTTGCTTCTTTTATAAAAGCCTGCCTACTTTTGCTGGACTTTGAAGTAAATCGGTCTACTTAGAACAATACCAGTATGATCTCTTGAAAGCAATTCTGTGGACTGAGTGGGATTTTGAAAGTATTGTGTGCATTTGTTGCGTGGATTTTACCTCTCCTCACTTCTTGCTTGCTAAATCATAACAAATTGAGGATTGCGTTTCATACTCTTTACTGACTTGGTCATATTTTCAAAAGCCATTTATTTTTAATATAAACAAATGAACCAACCTGCCTTGACCTTTCATATCTAACCCCACCACTACCATGTTTGCAAAACACTTCAGCAGCCTAACAAAATACAGTGTGTGGTGTTTCCTGCTGTGACTCTAAATACTCAGTCGTGTGCTCTAGGTTAGCTATGATAGCTTGCTGCTTTTGGCTATAATGCTTTCTGGCAGTTAACTATTATATTCCATTTATGTACATTATCCTATCCACATTCCTTGCCAAGGCAGTTTCCTCTTGAAAAACTCCCTTCATCATTTTCCCATATCTTTTCCATTTTTTTTTTTCCTCTTATCCATCACCATTATCCAGTGTTTTGAAAAGCAAAACCGGCCCATTGCTTGTAAACCTTTCTTTCTCTTTCTCTTCTGGTGCACCTCTGTTGGATTGAATATTTGTAACTCCTCATTTCCTATGTTCTGTCACATATAATTTCTGAAATACCCATGGTTCATGTCTCTTCCAAATGTCACATGCTATTTATTTCCACATTGCAGCCTTGTTCAATACACTTCCCGCTTCTGTCTTTATCCACTTGATCTTTAGTAAGGAACTGGTTTGCAAACATTACAGTAAAGATTCAACTAAATGCCCAGTATTATCTGACTAAGAATTGTTTGGATTTCCAGGCATGTTCTTTCATTAGGCAGTATGTCTCAATATTCTGGTAAAAGTTCTTATAGTACTATGTGTCATATTAATGGCATCTTGCTTTTCCAGTCCATGCCAATATTCATTGTCCATTAAAAGCAAAACAGAACAACACACACACACACACACACACAAAAGAGGAAATTAAAACCAGCTCTCAGTGAGTTTAATGCAAGTTAGCAGTAGTCCAACATACAGTGCATACAACTTGCTACATCTGCTCTAGGATATGAAGTTTTCTGCAGGACTGCTTTCCTTTGAATTGAGTTAGGAATAAAAAGGGAGTTGGTGGCCCTGTTATGGTGGCTCGCAGAGGTCTAAGCCATGTTCAGTGTTCAGAGTCCATTTCATGGGGAACGGGTCTGGGAGGGCTTTTTGTACTGGAGTGGGAGTTGCCTGAAATGGAGCAGCACACTTTCTTGGGGTCATCAGGCATCAGGTTTTGTCAGCATCTCTCCAATCCTCTTCCTTTTTAAAATATATATTGATATTGTTCTTTAAGTTACCAAACAAAATGTATATCTCAAATTATTTTATATGTGTGACAAAGCTGCTGGAGTACTTAGACTCTATGAAGCATGTGTAATAAGTAGGGGGAGGAGGGTAGAAGAAGAGAGAAGGAGGTGTCATCACTAATACATTTCAAATTTGTCCATTAATGGATAAAATGCTTTGAAAGATTTGTAATAAATGTGCAGACTGAAAAGTCAAACTTACTAGAGAAACTCTGAGATATTTTGTAAAACATTTATGAGTTCGAGTTTGTAAATGGTGGGAAAGTTAATCTCATACCAGCTTGCAATTGATTTCGGGGCAATGGTGTTACAAAATCTGTAGATGTAAGTCATCAGAGATGATATGGGCATTGCACTTGCCAGAACTCTTTTACTAATGAATTCTGAGGAGAAATGACTGAGTCCTAGCTACTTTGCATCCTGTGTCATTTGCACTCATGCTAAATCAGAACACAAATGTCACAGTTTTGATTATTCCATCTGCTTCTCTGAGCTTCAGCAAGTAACACAGGGTGTGATACACCAGCAGTTTCTACACCAGACATTTAGATTCATTACACCTTGCCTGTGAAATGTGCTTAATCGTAGAAAGGGGATCCCTGACTCTGAACCCATTTCCAGAGAGGTTTAGGTGCCATAGGAAATACAATTAGAGTTCCTTTTTCATCAGCTTTGCCCCGTTCAGTTACAGGTACCAAGAGAACACAAAGTGAAGTGGCTTACTTTTGGGTTGTTCTGCATAGCCCAACCATGTGTGTAAGGAGATTGAAGTCTTACGCTAGCAGAACCCTTGGTGGCCATAGTGGCAGAAGGGGCAGAAAAGAGGCACGCCATGCAAGCAGCATCACCCTGACCTCAGCAAGACCTGGGGACACAGGACAAATTTTCAAAGAAAGGCTGAAAGTCAGCACATTCTCTTCCCTGTACTGTGGGGCTTATGTGTGGCATGGGTGACAGTGGCTGTGTGTACAGGCTGACACACTAACTTTGCTTGCCAGGTTTCACATATCTCAGGGCACAATTTATGTTTATTGACAGGCTCTTCTTGGGACACCTGAGTAAAAACTGGAAGTGACTTGCAAGGACAAGAGCTGTTTTTCTTTGACAGAGCCTCAGTCACAGCAAGGCAGAGCAGGAGACAAGTGGCCATAGCCTGAATGGCCCTGCCCACTCCTGAGTGACCAGGCAGATGGACTCTGGCTCTGTCACAGATGCTTCTTCCTTCTTCACCACCCTGCGGTTCCACGGAAAAATAATTTCATACAAATTTTAGAGGAACATCGAGTTAATCAAAACACAGCAGGCTGCCAGCACAGCCTGAGCAGAACGGTGCTATCACACACCATGGCACTTTCAATTCTGCTGCTTCATTCTCTTGACAGAGATATTAACAAAAAGAGGAAACGGGCTATTACCGTGACAAAGGCTTTGACAGCACAGGGAAAATGGCACGTTAACTCCTCATCAAGCAAGCTGAGACTGGCTGGTAATAACTACGCTCCCTGCTCTGTACAACTCATGGCACTCACAACTTTCCTTGCCACTGTTGGGTTTGTCTGCTGTGGAGCAGGGCACGTTTTTGCATGCAGCAATACCCACCTAAGTACTCAGGCATAGCAGCCAAGAGCCGAACTTTTAATAGCACAGGCCATTAAAAAATCATCTTCAGTCTGTTTTGTTTCAGATCTCAAACCCTCCAAGTTATATCCACTGATGTATGTGTCAAGCAAGTGAAAAGTTACACGCTATTTAATGGACAGGGGGGTGCTTGTATTTTAATGGAGAGTCAGCTTGCACTGCACGTGTAGAAGCACTGTCATCTGCTTTTATTGCAAGCAGATGTTGGAGTGTGTTTGACTGGGAAAAACCCATGAGACTGAGAATTAGCTACATTAATACAGGTCATTTGGTAAGCTGGGTATATTTTAGTTATTTCAAGATCCAATTCAGATTGCAGCAAATAAGGATCAGTTTTCTCTGGGGCTCTAAGAAAGCTCTGGAAGAATGACCATTCCTCTGTTCACTACTCCCTGTTTGAGACCCACAAATGATCAGTGTTTGGGAGGCTGCTGTGTTTGCTCTCTACCATTTCCATGCCATGGGTTGTGTTCTGTTGCAATAGCATGCCATAGTGCATTTACCTAGAGGTGCACCGGGCACCATCTCTCTGCCTGTGATCTGTCTGTCAAACTTCTGTCGTTAAGCTAGCCAAAGGATGAGCAATTGCAGCTTTGGTTGGTACCTGGCCATCTTTCTGTTATGACTTTAATTGATGTTCTCTGGAGTAAAATACACAAAACTATCTTCCTGACCTCCCCTCTCCCAGTCTATTTAGGTCCTGAATACCTTAAGCCAGGAGCTGCTTTTCAGCCCACAGAGGTAACGGGCCTCAATGGGTTCTTCATCAGTGTGAATAGTAGCACAGAGCCATCTTTGTATGAAGATGTATCACCTTCTGTTACATCGGGTGATGTAAACAGAAAAGATCAACAATTCTTGGGATGTTTATCAGGTGTGACAAAGCAACAGGAACAAAACCTCAAAAGGTTTGTAAGAGATTTTTCTGGAAAACAGAATAAATGTAAGCAACTCCTAAGTCTCTGTTTTGTTCTTTTCTTTTAGTAATTGAAGTTGGTTTGATCAACTCAATCCAAGTCCAGGCTCCTGTCCAGGCCCTCTTCCCCCACCTTGTATTCCCGCTTCCTCCATTATGCAGACACTGGTGCAGACAGAAGACATCTTGAGACCTGGTTCAAGGAGCTCATCTACAAATCACTGGCCTCCAGCTGTTTTTTCCTGACCCCAGAGCAGCCCCATAGCAATGTTATCAGAAGTATTCCAGTGGACCAAGTTGGGAAATTGATGCAGCTGAAAAATAACAAAGTGTTTTCCTCCCAGATGAATTAGTTTCCTAATCTGATGTGCCAAGCAGAACACAGTGCAGGAACAAGAACGAGATCATTAGAGAAAAGGACAAAGTGAACCTGAAGACATGCAGTTGAGCTGTGTCCTTGGAGCTAGAAGCAGATCTAGGCTAGGGGAGAAAGTAGGACATTGCGACAGCTCTGGCTCATCCCAGAATGAGAGGGGACTCTCCCACAGCAGCTCTGTAAGCAGATGCAGATCTCTTTGGGAGACCCAGTAATCGTTGCACACTTGCGAGGTCTTCAGAGCAGCTGTGCATACGAACAGAGAGGTGGTGATCTCAATTAGGATCTCTAAGTAACACCACCTTGTCTCCATGTTACTGCCTGAGACTTGCAGCTGTGGGCTTGGGGAATTAGACATATTAGGACTCCTGTAAGGGAGGAGGCTGTGTCGTAGCTCCTGTCTGTGGCCAGCCAGTGGCTTTTCTGCTGTCCCCAGGGTGTCAGGGGAGCTGCAGTTTCTTGCTAGGACACACAGCTGTTGGTTTCAGTGTGTATTCTTAGGCTGTAAAACAGATTGGAGAGCGAGGGAACATGATCAGAGAAAGGCTTTGAAAACATAAGGAAGGAATAGGAACAGCCTTTCATACAGATGGGACCAAATGTTTTGATCTAGAGAGGAGTTTGTCTCTGGCATTAAGGTAGGATGTGGTGCCACCACTTCCCCTCTGCCCTGAGTGCTCTGTGGGGCAGCATGGAGTGGCGGGTGTGTTGGTGCCCTGAGGACCTCTCGAGGTTTCCATCAGCCCTTGTGATGAGCTTGCACTTGCAGCATTTTTGAAAAAGGAACTGAATGATTGAAAACAAGGTCTTGCCTTCTTTTGGCAGCTGTGCTGGCTGCCGGTGTTGTACTCTTTAATACCACCTTATTCTGCTGCAGCACAACATCCAACTTAAGAATCGGGAAGCTCCAGCTCCATATTTTGTGGGAAAAAAAAAAAAAATAGAGCCAAGGCTTGGTTTTTAATGTTTATTTTGAATGTCACTCTCAAGGAGAAGAGAAAGTTTAACTTAGAGGTGGATAATGATTGCACAATTACATGAATAAGAAAGTAGGAGCCCATAAGATGTATCATAATGTGAATGTTTATCTGGAAAGTATGTCAGAATCTTAGAGGAAAACTGACTATGACAGAGTATTTTCCCAGGCTGGTAAAATTCAAGCGATAACTAACAGCCTTTTCTTTTTATCTAGTGTTTATTTATACCACAAAAATAAAATATAGCACAGACAATATTGACTGTTTGGAAATACAGCTACTGCCATCCATACAGGAAGAAAGATTGGTAAGAAACTTCTTGAACGTGAGCATTGAGTGTCTGCAAAATACTGAATGATGTGGACACTTAGATGGTCACAGTGAAGTTTCAGTGTGAATTCTGGAGATAAATGAAGCTGGTTATGATTCAGAAATATTATTTCAGCATATGATAGGTGCTGTTTTCAGACACCACATCAATTTCACCTTTTCTCATGACAAAGATTTTCCATGCAAGCAAAAGCATAAAGACTATGCAAACAATATTCCAAAACAGAAGTAGCAATGTGAAATGAAGGAAAAGAAAAAATAAATATATATATATATAAAGGCTTACTGAGGAGTTTTATTCTGCATCAAAGTTTTGGTTAGCTATAATATCTACTCTGCTACCAAGTATATTGTCTCTACTTTCCTGATGGCACTCTCTCCCCTATTTTACCTCTCTGACCCTCACCTAAAACTTTGTCTGTATGGTTTTTCCTTATTTTGTAGCTGCTCCAGGTTGTTGCAGAAACTGTGTCTCTGCCTAATTCTGGTTAGTAATCCTGTGCCATCTGGAGTGTGTCACTACTTTTTTTTATTATTTATTGTCTGTTTCTTCATAAAAAGAAAAATTTACCAGTTAGTCGTACAAAACATAAACTTACATAAAGTTGTTGAAATAAATTGCTCTGACAGCAGCAAGTATCCATTGTCTTGCCCAGCTGACTCAGGATTACTCACCTTGGGGGCAGGAGCATGTGAGGTTCTCTGAAGAAAAGGGGATGTGCTGCCTGCAACCTCCACCTCAGCAGCTGTTGCTGGAGGGTTTTGAGATAAATTCCCAGGTGTGTGGAGCAAAGTTAGTTATGAAACACAGTAAATGTGGTGTGAATATGGTCATGTCACTATGGGAAAGTATTTCTCCTTAGCATAGTTTCCCAAGTAGGAAAGCAATGTACAGAACTGCTGGAGCTGGCATCCACCAGAAATGTCATTTTGCATTATGATATGAAAACCTGAACTAAGCAGCCAGCCTGTCTAAATATCAGAGAATAATCAATTAAGGTGCATTTTCTTTTCATTTTTCTTTTTTCTGGATATTTTGTTTGGGTTATTTTATACAATTGGTGCATCTACAAGAGATTGCATGCTGATGGTTGATGAAGCCCTGTCACATGATTACTGAAATTACTTATTCAACAGGAATGCAACCTAACCAATTCATCATTGTTTAAATTTTAATTCAGTGAAAATGTAACCCCTGGAAAACACTGGTTGCATCTATAATTAATAGGTTGTTATGTGCTGTATTTTACAATTTGATATACTTTCTCCAAACTCTGTGAAGAAGTGTTTCATGTGATCTCTTTCTGGAGTCACAACAGATGAAAATGGCTTGGCTGGTTTCAGACAAGGAGGTTCATTTGCAGGGTGATGCAGATCCAGTTTGCTGTTTTCTGTCTAATACAATTTAGGCAGAGCAGTACTGCACACCCCTTTTCTCCTGACAGTGATTTTCCCTCCAAAATGAGGTTCTGGCAGTCTGCTTTCGTACAAAGTAGACTCAAATGTAATTATGCTGCTATGACAACTTAGTCTTATAGCACTCACAGTCCTTTTTCTTCTCGTCTTTGTAGTGCTTCTATGGGTAGGAACTGATTCTGTTTTTTCTTCTTCCAGTATAAATAGAAATGCACGTCAATGAAGTCTAAGTTGTACTGGTATAAGGGTGAGGTCAGCCCCACTCTATTAAACACCTCTCTGTTAAGAATGAGGGAGTGAAAAGGAAAAAAAGTAAGGTGCTCTGTCCCCCCAGCCCTCACTTAATGCAAGCTGTGTGACCATCCCTATTCACACATCCGCATGAGGAAGGAATCTCCACACTCACTTGGGAACAGAGCAGCCTCGGCCACTTCTCTCATCTCCTCACCTTCCCTCAGGAATAAGCCACAACATTTCTTCAGAGCCTCCCTGTGCAGTGTTTAGCCCTTGCAAAAGGGTCCGGTGCATGCTCTCACCCAGGCTGCTCTGGGGAAGGGGTGGCTTTATGGCATGAGAGCAAGGTACTGTCATGCAGGGGGGTCTGCACTGAAATAATAAAAAAAAAAAATCAAACTTGTCTGGCTGCTGCACAGTGTCCCTGAAGGAAGACCAAGGGGCTGGGCTACATATGGGAAGAGCCAGTGAGGGGAAGCTGGCTGGAAGGACTGTGCTGGTGACCCAGGTTGCTGGAGAGATTAGCTGCTTGTGTGGAAAAACATCACAGGAACTGTTCAACAGCTGAGGAGTTTTTTTAAGAGAATGGGCACCTGTTTTCTGTTCCCTACTGCCTGTGCCTAGTCCTTGTATGGGGTCTGAGCCCCCTGTCTCCTGCTATGGAAGAATTTCTGTTGCAACAGGTTTTAGCTTCCCTTTAGATCTTCTTGTCCAGCCTTTGGGGGAGGCAGTATAAAGTGTCTTCTGAGGGTCACTTCAAAATTTGGAGCCTGGTGCAGGCACACTAACAGAATGCCTGGGGCCAGCCCTGAGGGAACATGTGGTTTCATCATCAAGATGTCTCTGTTAATTGCTACCAAAGCCAGAGGTTTTCCATGTGTTTAGCTTTGATGAGTTATGTTCAGCAAAAAATTCTAAGTGTAGCCAACATAACTTAATTCACAGTGACACCCAGGGAGCTGTGGAGAAGTGCCAGAGGTGTGATAGAGAGCATTTTAGTTTCATGTGGCTTCCTGAAGCTCCCCAGAGCACACTGAAAAGGGTCCAGCCATTTTTTTTCTTTTTATTAGAGGCAAAAAAATATTCCCTTTCCAGCTGTGAAAGCAACTGCATAGGCCAGAACAGAAGGTGTTTGTGGTAAAAAGACACACAGGCTTAGCCAGACTATTTTGATCTTTTTTTTTCCTCCCTGAATTCTCCAGGGAGGAGAGGAGCTGGCAACAGATGGCTGGAGAGAGACCCAGGGCTTCTACTTAATTTCTTCCTTTTGATTTGTGCCCTGGTATATACGTCTGTCACCTGATGTCCTGAGGTCAGAAAAAGACTGTTCTTAGGTGGCATGGCTGAGACAGCTACCAGGCTCAGTGAGGGGCAGGGGAGAAGTCTTGGGTCACTCCTGAAACAGGCTCTTGTCTGGAAGCACCCACACATTACTAGCTCCAAAGCTCCTGATGCCCCCACATCACTCACCCGTGTGCTTTCTCCTTGGCACCATGCAGTCACCTTGAAGTGGGGATGTAATTCCCCAGCTCCTTCCCTGAGGCACCCACCCAGCAGCTGCCATTTTCAGAGCCTGGGACTAAACAGAGTGAGCACACAGGGGTCTTACAGAGCCAGAGGAAACCACCTCTACAGCCACACAGAGATGTCCTTGACATTTCCATGGATGGACTAAGAAGGTTCTGGCCTCTATTTTAAAACTGGCCACCCTAGAGGTCAGTGCAGCATGTAAGAGATTTCTTGTGTGAAATAGAGATCTAAACCCAGAACTAACTTCACAAACACTGTTTCTATCTCAGCGCCTACATTGACTGGTGCATGTGTTTCTGGCCAGCCGTGACGCTGTCTGCTAAGCACCTCCTGGCTGAAACCTCACATTTTCTCTTTCACTGTCTTGTTGTCTAGACTTCTTATGTCTTGCAGACTAAGAGTTTGTCTGAGACTCTTGTGAAAGCTGAGGTAGATCCCTGACAGAGTAATGTTGGTTGTGGGACTTGGCTGTAGATGAGTGAGATGAAACTGTAAGGGGAACTTTCTGTTTTTCCATTGATCTACTAGTAAGACAGTTGCCAGCTACAGCCTTCCTGGTGTAGAGGTTCCTGGGGAACCTTTCCTGAAAGAAGTCTTAATGCATCTCTCTATGTGCATAGCATCTGTTCTGTAGGCAATCAGTGTTCCCAAGCTGGTTTTATATCATGTCCATATTCCACCCAATCTCTCTCCCTTCTTGTGCATACTGCTCCCTACCATTCCCTATTCCCAAAGGATGTCCTGCTGAACATCAGCCTATTTTGTCTCTTATCAAGTTCATCCTCAGCTCTGAGGGTGCTTGTGCTGTTGCACACTACATCTTCCGGCTGGAGATCCACACGTGCCTCCACTCTTGGTGGCAGGTCATTGTCTTCTCTGCTGATGCTGCCGGCAGTCCTGCACTCCAGCCCCAGGTATTGCTTGCATCAGCCTGTTCACCCCAGTGGTCTTTTCTCTGAAGTAAAGACCCTGATCCTGCTTCTGTCTGAGATCAAAAAACCTGAGTGTGTTCATTACTAAAAGCAAGCCATGTTCACAGGAAAAAAAAGGCATACGAAAGCTTTATGTTTGCATGGTCTTGATTCTTCCACAGTAAACTGTCTTGTACCACCAATCATATCCCTGCAAAGAGTGCAAAACAATGCCCAGTGCTGTCTCTTGTATTTACTTTGTGAAGCTGCTAATGACTGTGGGACCAAAATGAAGTGGGTCTTTCCTGAGGAGATAATATCATTTTGTTCTGAGAGGCAGGTCATAACAGGTGGGATGTATGTGCACTTTCCTGTGTGTGCCTTTCATTTCTTCTCTCCTGTTTTCTTACAGCAGTAAAGAGTCACTTATACCAATTGATTGTTGTCAGCAAAACAAATATTCTTCTCGGGTTTGTGAGTTTCATAGGAGAAGAAATGGGAATCACACTCTTCCTTCCTTCTCTGTATCTCACATAACTCTCTCTTGAAGTGGTGGCTTTCTTCCAGGTAATGCTCATGCTTAACAATAGCAATTTGGGATCAATAAATTAGAAGTTGAATGATTCAACATCATAAAAAGAGTTTGGAGCTCACTGGGATTCTTGGTTTGTTTTCTTTGTTGGCTTATACAGTAGTTGGACAAACAATATTTCCTCATTCTTATTCCATATTAGATTCCTTGGCTCTGTATTTCACAGCCACCATAAAAGCAGGTACAGCAGTGATGGGAGTCATATAAGGATCTAGATAGATGATAAAAATATTGTTGCTGAGCCCTTCAGGGTGTGCTTTGTGCGAGAAGACACTTAATCTAACGAATAAGGGATTGTTAACTTTTACTATATAGTATATGCAACACTAGAATTTATTACTCTATTGTTCAGTACAGTAACTGATGTTCTGTTTAACTTTTTTTTTTTTTGATCCACAAGATAAAAGAAGTTTCCAAACTTCCTGCCTCAGTTTTCTTGTTTGCAATATGTGAATGCTGGCGATACAAAATGAAAGTGCAGTAAATTAAACACAAGTATACATATACAGCACACAGGTGGAACATGAGTCACATGCATCCTTGAAAAGATTTGAATTTTTTCCCCAGATCAATAAAGGATTTGTTTCTGGTTTAGCTACAGTAATGTCACTGCATACAGTGGACACCGCTTACCCCGCTCCACACTTGCTGCATTTGAGAGTGTGCAGGAGAGCTGGTCAGGATTACATGTACTGTGGCACTTTTCAAACTATCTGTAACAAATAGTTCATAAAACACTGTTGTGTGGATGTCCAAAGCTGTCCCCAACAAAACAATGAGCGTGAAGGACTGGTACAGTCCCTTTTTGTGTTTACACCAGCCTTCATGCACTGCCAGGTGTGGCCGCTGCTGCGGGGAGCTTGCTGCTGCACGTGCAGTGCAAGGATGAGGGGCAACTAATAGGAAGAAAAACATAAAGGAAAGAAGGTGGAGTTATCACTAGGACGTTCAGCAGCACAGTCTCAGTGGCCTCTGCATTCATTGCTTGTTGTATATAATCGTAATTATTAGAAAATATCACCAACCTTTTTTTTAATGTATGTCATCTGACACATTTTTGTATTTTTACATTTACATTCAGTTTCTTTTTTAAGCCCAATATGAATTGACAGGTTTTGCCCATAGCTGCTTTCAGCGAGCTGAGAGGGAAGAGTGCCTTTTCTTTACCTTTCTGCCATTCAAGGGAAAAGCAGTTGTTCTTTACACAAAATCTGCATCAGTGGCAGCTTTTAGACTTCCTTGCTTGATGTCTGAATGTAACCTTAAAAATTTTTGAAGTGCCAGCTTTTTCTGCGTAAAAGCTGCTTATCCCTCAATTGCAAGAACTTCAAACAGTTTGCTGACAGCATCTAGACAGCCCCAACTGAAATAATTTGAGATGGTTATGCTTCTTTTGGCAAGGGAGGGAGATTAAGAACAAAATCCTACAGTGATGAAGATCCTTACACTGAAGTCCCTCTCTGCTGTGTATCTCTACACATCTTCAGGCATAATCACTGCTTCCCACGTTTTCCCACCTTGCAGTGAGTGTACATTGCTGCTGTGCAGATCCATCTGCAGGAGCAGCCTGTCCCTCTGTGCTCCCTTGATGTTGCACCTCAGCTCAGGAAAGAGGCAGCCTGTGCTCTGCAGTGGTGTGGACACATGGCTGGTGGTTGTCTCACACTGCTTCGTGCAGATTTCCAAAGCCAAAGTGACTACTTCACCCATTTCTAGTGTCTGACACTAATTCTTCCCTCCTCCATCTCTCCCGAGTGGTAAGGGGAGGGGAGTGCATTTATGTTTTGTTAAATCTGCTCAAGAGGCAGTGAGATGCATTTTAATTATTTTCATGCGGATATGTGCAGCATAGAGGGACAGTGTATTGATTTTTCTGATTATTTCCCATCTCTGAATGAATAAATGTTTTTCTGCTCAGCAGCTGTAGGCTCATAACCTCAGGCTCACTGATGTTTGTCTTTTCAGTTGACTCTTCCTTCCAACTTTCATTTACTTACTGCATACTTTGAAGATCTACCTTTTGTCTACATGGCACCCAGAGATATAAAATGAAGACAGGCTGCTGGGATCTGAAAGGAGAAAGCCATGACAGGAATAGGGGCCCACAGCAGTTAGGAAGCTGACTGCTGTGGCCATAGAGTGTACAAAATGCCTGAGTACCCTTGGGCATACAAGCCCTCTTGTCTGCGTAAGTGGTCTGCTGCAATGCCAGTGCCCCAGTCTATTGCATCTCTGTCCATCCATGCCCAATTTCTACTGGAATATGCAGAGGCTACATTGTTCAGTGGATCTGGGCAAGGAAAATTTCACTGAGGGCTTTTGGAGGAAACTTTTGGATGCAAAACTCCACATATTAGAAGAGAATAGGGCCTGAGCTGACATAACACAATGTCAAGCAGCACGTGCTGTGATCCTTCTGTGTCTCAGCATCCCTTTGGTGGCTCAATGCTGTTGTCTCCTTTCTAACATAGTGCAAGCATTGTACGTCTAAGGAAAGGGAAACTCCTTTCTAATAACTGGCTCAGTCTTACAACACTGTATGGATTCACACATTAGGAGCCATATTTTCACCTGGCTCATAGGAAAAGCTTTACCACTGCATCTGGAATCAAGATAGGCAGCTTCACAAAACTCATGAAAATTTTACTTAGCAGGCAGACCAAAGCTGCCATCAAACACAGGAAATATATATATATTTTTAAAAATGTTAAAAACATATCTCCTGGTTTTTGTGCTCAAGCTGATAGGCTCAGCTGAGAATAGCTGATGGTCCCCACCTGGCTTCAAGGCCCTGCTGCAAGCTGTTGGCTTAAACCTACAGGAAACAAGCACCTGCAGCCTTTTGGGGCTTTTTTGGTGAGAGCTAGTTTGCTGTATCTCTCTCAGCTTGCAAGCACTCCTTTCCTTTCACCCAACTCTTTGAGGTTACTTTGGACTCCTTTCTTATTCCTTTTTCACGGTCTCTGTGATTTCTTACTTATGAGAACAGCTGGGTGGAAGACTCAAGGAATTTTCTTCCCAGTACTCCTTCACGTGGCAGTGTGCTGGCAAACCTTTGTGAAGCCCTTTAGCCCTATCAGAAGGTCAAGGTTTACAAAGCAACAAATCCCACTCTGCTCCTCCGCTTTATCTTCCTCCACCCTATGCGTGCCAGGGGATCATTGGTATGAAGGTGGGCCCATGAGCAAAAGCTCCTTCTCTTTCCCCTTTCTTTGCCATCAGCCCCACATGCAGACATCCCTAGGCACAACTCTGCCAGTGCTACCACAGGGGAAATCTCTTTGCTGGCAGAAGATGGCTTTCCCTGCCAAGTCCCCAGAGCGTGCCAGTCACGGGTGGAAGGTAGGTTTTTATTTGCTTTTCCTCTTTCTGCCACCTCAATGCATGAGATGGTGGTACTTTTTTGTGATATTTTATAGTTAACAAGCATTATGTGTGTGCTGTGGGAAAAATCTTGCACTGAAATGAGGTAGGGTGTAATGTATGCCTTCCTTTACAGCACCTTTTAAATTATTTTCCTTTTTTAAGAAGCCTGTGAAGCTGGAGTGTAAGAGAAGAAGATGGGACAAGCTGAGAAGAAACAGAAGAGAGGAAAATCTTTGAGTTTGTGGCTACCAGAGCAAAATATAAAAGGGTAGGATTGTATCTATGTGGTTGTTAATTTTTCACCTGTTCACACTGGCTGTAAAGTTGTCTCAATTTGTTCCACTGCCCACACACTGTCATTGGACCCTCACTTTCTATAGGTGGAAAGGGATGTTAGAAAGCTCTAGAAAATCAGGGAGATGGGAGGCAGATTAAAGCAGATTTTAGCAGGCTTGTAGTTCAAATGCCTTGGCTATAGGCAAGCAAGCAAGGGGTTGTACTGCTCAGCTTGTGAGTTGGTCTTCACAAGTCCTTTGCTCCTCACATCTTTGGTCCTCCCAACCCCTCTCCCTGACCCTGAACTGTCACTGCCTTTTTCAGTCTGGATGAATTTCACCACCACCTCACATACAACTACATGAAAAAGAGCAAATCCTGGGTATATTTGCTGAAGCAACTACCAGCTTAGTGTTTAAAACTGTGGTTTAATTTCCATCATACAATATGGCAGCATCATAACCTTTAACAGCCCATGAATCAAAATTTGTCAGATTCTCCCCTTCTGCCATGAACCTTGTGATTCTTGCCGTGTGCTTTAGTTTCTTGTGGTTAGCTGAAACTTGCTTGCAAATTTTTCCGGTGTAGAAATGTCCATTATTTCCTGTGCTCTTTAACAACAGAGGAATGCCAGCCAAGGCAGACAAGCAGCCTTCCCATGCAGCTCCTTGCTTGTACGCAGCAAGGGTGCTCTCGGTAAACAGGGTCACTGCCCCCCCCAGCCATGTTGAACCAGACTGCAGCAAGACTCCTCTTTATGCTTTTCTCCCAGTGGGAGTAGGGGATTGGGAGGATAGAAGGGAAAACTGGCCTGGAAATGTAAAAAAACAAAACAAAAAAAACCCAACCCAAACCTCAAACAACAAAAAAGAACCCCACAACTTTTTCACCAGTTGTTAAAAAAAAAAAATCTTATATACTTATGTGGAAATTTTCCTATTATTGTTATTATTTCAGCTTGTAGTTGGCCATGGGAATGTTTCCAAAGAAACCAGTACTCTGGGAAACCTTTTGTTTTCAAGAAAGGCTGTTATTCAAAAGCAATTAACATAAAACCATTAAAATTGTCTAACTTCAGAGACAGAAGAATGGAGGAAGGAAATGTGAGACTGCGTGTGTGTGCGCACAGGAGGGAACACAGCAGTCTGGGGTAACATAAGAGGCCAAAGGGGGAGAGAGGGGCTCAGGTCAGCACATGGATGGGCACAACTGCCAAGGAGGGTCAGGATGGGGAGACCACACACATGGGGGATGCAGGAGCAGGGAGGGCAGCGGGAGTCCCAGGAGTGAGGGTGGAGATACCCCAGTGTCTCTCCGTTCTTCAGGCCAGGTATGAAATTTGTGTTATGTGTTTTGGCAGCTCTGAGTGCCTGTTGTGATGAAGTGCAGCTGTGGTTTCAAGGCCAGGCTTGTGCTCTGGCAGCCCAGGGCAATGCTCTCAAATTGTCTAGCTTCCCAGTATTGATACTGGGTGAGGCCACCGGCAGCTACAGTGGTGGTGGTTTTATTTTACTAGGTACAGTGCAAGTTTTCTCCACCACTTTTCCAGTGGGATTTGAACCAGATGGCTGATTTCAGTCTCACTTGAGAGGGCAGAGGGTTGCTAGATATTAAGGTGCAGTCTAGTTGTGTGAAAATGGAGGTCAACCAGCAGGAGTTTCCAGTTGCCCTGAGGTAGAACTCTCTGCCTTTCTCAGAAGAGCACAACTATTTTAAAGCCTGAACTGCACCATATGCCCTTTGTTTTGCAAGGGGAGAGTAACAGCTGTAAATTTACAGCTTATCTCTTTAGGCCATTTGACCTTTCTGTCTGTCTTTCCTCCCCCAATTTTCCCTTGTCTCTTACTCTTCTCATGTCTACACGCATCACTCTCAGGCAGCCAGAAATGTGCAAGAGAGCTCAGCCCTCCTCAGGGAGGCAGACAGATGTAATGTTGCAGGCAGAAGACCTGTGGAAAGGAGAAGTGGCAATAAATACTGTGAAGGCTGAGATCATCAAGGATGGAAGGGATAACTGGAGTTGCTGGGGTGGAAGGGAGGGAGGCAAAAGTTGACTTGAATATCCCAAAGCATCCAGGACTCCCAAGATTATCAATGCTCAGAAGAACCTATCTGTGTCCAAGTAGCACATTTGAAACAGAAAACCACAATGACCTTTGCTGAAATGGAAGTCTGAAATGTGAAAGTTTGTTCTGAACTAGACAGTGGTCTTGCTCTCTGAAAAACCCAGAGAAATGGGGCAAGAAGCATTGCATAAAAACACAAAAGAGGTGAACAACAGGGCCAGCAGAGCTGAAAGTGACTCCAGAGAGGCTCGGAGGAGCAGAGTGGGCTGGTGGCGTGGGAGGAAATGTCTGAGACTGTTCTCCTTCTGCCAAAGAAGGAGGCTTTGCAGGTTTTCAGGGCAGTGTTTCTGTGCTGGTGTTTTCCTGCAAGCTTTCCCTGTCATTCAAAGCGCAGCATAAACTTTTACTAGATCATCAGTAGCCAGTAAAACAGGGTGCCCACACTTCATCCTTCTGTCTTGTTTCAAGATCAAATTTTAATTGAAACAAGATGTGGCAGACAGGATAAGTTTCTATAAATAGGTTCTAAAATGTCATCTTAAGAGGAATGTATGTGACCCAGTTCAAATATCAATATGAAGAAAAGAAGTGTTAAACACATAGCTCCATTAGACATAGGAAGGTGTCATTGTAAATTGTTTTATGCTTTGGCAGATACTTATTCAGGCTGGTTCCAGCAAATGATAAAATTTTCTGCTTTGGTGCCCAGTAAATGTGTTTTGCTAATAGTTTCTGTTCATACTATACTTTGTATTGTCATTGAATTTGTTGCACAGATGTCTACTCTTACTAGTTTCTTCTTTCACAATTTTTAAAGAGTTTAATTTATGTAATCTATTACTTGATATGCAAAAGAGATTTTGCTGGGGGTTTTTAAATTGTAATTTAAAACACGTAATTTTTCATTATAAAATATTCCAGGATGACCGTATCATTTATTTGAGAAATCATTTACAACATTGAAGAGGTTGTGATGGAAAGTTTGAAGCTCATGTAGGCTGTTTAAATTTTCAGTTGCATTTATGTAACTCAGTTTAAGTCACCTGAGCTCCCCCCGCAAAAGACTTACCTGTATAATTAGTAGAGGCAGACAGGATTCAGCTTTCATTATTCAAGCTCTTTTCAATATATGAAGTGCTCTAAACAACTGGTTATGTAAGTTGAGGTTTGGTGAGGCTATATTTTTCAGTACTTGACTCTTCACTGCATATTTTCTTTTTTTTTTTTTTATTTGCCTTACTTTCTGAGGTGTTGCATGTATCATCCTTATTCCTGAAGTTCTGCAGAAACATTACATTTTGAGGAAAATATGTATTAACAGTGTAAATGTGTCTTCCACTATGAAAAATACAAAGCCAGGACTGCCTAAAATAAGAGCCCGGTATAAAATTTTTATGCATGCTTATGCAAGTTTAAAATAATGAAACACAGACTTTTAAACTTATCTGTACTCACTAAGCTTGACCCACTATTTCTATAGTCAGCACTCAGAGCCATTTAAAGACCAGTAACAACAGTACTGTGTTTCGAGGGGTAATACTAAAATGAGCAGCCCCATATCTGTTCCCTGAAGTTAAAGAAAACTTTCCCCAGTAGATCAGTTCTAGCTGTTTATGTACATGCTGCAGAGCTTTTCAAATATTTTGAAACCTGTGTTATGTCTGCATGAAAGCCACGTAGTTGTATTACATCAAGGTTAAGAAACAACACATTCACCAGTCATAAATGAGGAGTGCAGGTCTTAAAATTCAAAATACAGGTGCCTGTTTTGTTTGGTGGGATGGGTTGGTTTTTTTCTTCTAAGTTGACTGGTGGCTTTAGACACATTAATGGAAGCTCTGAGTTTAAATATCCTAGGCAGTCTCTAGCATGAGAAGTCACAGAGCTTGTATTACACAATGAAATATAAAGTTGCCTCAAGCCACAGACAGCAAGCAGTTTGTTTTGATAAGGTTTTTGGGACAGGTTGATAGTTTAGTTCATTGACATTGCTATTGCTTGAATTTGGGCATTAATCTTGCTATCTAGTGGATACATCTTAAAATGTATAGTAAAACTTGTTAGTCTGAGTACCAGGGTGTAGAAAGGCAGGATAAGGATAAGGCTTGTGGTGCTGGAGAAGGAAGAGAGGTCCTCTGCATAAAAGCATGTGGTATGTCTCCTCTTCCTCAAGCATTAAATACAAATTCTTCAGTAGCAAAACACCAAAGACAGAAATCTCAGGAGAAAAGAGTGTGCCTGGTAGAAGCCCCCTGTGTTTGACTTTTGCACCAGTTTGGATGCTTCTCTCTGGGCACAACATCAAAGGGTGTCCATTGCTTCTATCTCATCGTGATTCTTTGTGGTGGGAAAAAAGTGGGCAATAGATGAGGTCTTCTAGCTAGGTGAGGCCTGAAGTTCCCATGAACCTAGAAGATTCAGAGGCTCCTGGACCATCTTGTGCCCTTTACACACCTGGAGTGCTGTACTTAGCCAGCCATACCACAATATAAAGCTGACATGACCAATTCATAGAACTAGTAAATATGTGAAATAATATGAGGTACATGCCACATGAAAGTAAGCATCTCTGTAAACCTTCAAGTTGACATTTAGATTTAGAATCGGGAATCTGAGCCAAACTGAGACCTGTCTGTGCATTTTGCAAAAAAGCCCTCAAAGCAGACATGGACAAGGCAGGACTTGGAGTAGATACACCTGTCTAGATGGTGATTTACTCAGTGCATCTGCAAGTGGAGAAAGAACAGGGACATTTTAAAGTCTGAACTGCACATGTACAGCCTTATATGAGGTACTTTCTTTTGCAAGAGAAGAGAAGATTGCTGAATTTTCTAGATTGGTCCCTCTCCCTATATTGCCTTTCAATGTGTTTTTGTTTTGGTTTGGGTTTTTTTTTATTTTTTTACAGATAGGCCTGGCCTCTGTAAGAATCCTGTTAGGAAATAGAAACCATATAGCTGAACATGGGTGATGTGACCAGTCACACAGCATATCTGAATCCTAAGCTAAAATGCTTGGAGATATTGGTGCTGTTCAGCAGCTCATAGGCAAAAATTGCTTTTATTGAACCTCTTCGCTACATGGTTATAAGAAAAGACTGTAAAAAACGTTATCCAGCTGTAGTCAGAAGAAGTATCAAGTACAGCAAATTACTCTTACTGAATGCTTTAGTTACTGCACTGGGCAGTGAATTTGCTTTAACTTCAGAAAAGCATAGCAAATGAAACCTTTAGCAGAGATGCTAAACCAGTTGTGCAATACAGGGCTTTCTGTTCCTCACACTGTAGTCCTGCTCCAAGTCCTAGATTCACTATGCCTACCAAGAAATATATTTTATTGAGGCAGCAGAAAATTTAAGCAGTTCCTAACTGCAGAAGCCAAAATAGCAGCTGAGCTATATGGGATGAAGGCACCATGAGACAACTGCAGTTCCAGCAGGATTTGGCTCAGGGAGCTTGTGGGAAGCCTTTCCACTGCCAGACCAGTGATGAAAGAGAGAGGGGGTGAGGGGGACGCAAGCTCCAAGTTTTGAATCACCACTCATAGTGGCCAAGGAATCCACAGACGGAAAGGGGAGGGAAGCGACCACTGAAGCTGAGCTCTGCAGCTTCACCTCTGCTGCTCCCTGCTAGGAAGAACTGTGATTTTTGTTTTGCTCTCTGAGGTATACCTTCTCATACAGCATTCATCATCATAATTGGAGCATCTTCCTCCCACATTCTTGTCAAATGGTGCTGTCAATGTTAAGAGTGTTGTCTGACATGCTGACCAAGTCAGCCAGTGGATTGCTTGCCTCAGGCCTGGTGGGTAGAGGTCTCCATCTAATTTTATTCAGGATAAAATGATTAATGGAAATTAAGCATGTGTAGACAGTCCAGAAAAGGAAGGAGCTCCGCTCATTGAGAGGGAGCTTGACTCTTATTTTTTATTTTTCCCTCAAATGTATTTAAAATGTTGACTCTCCCACTGGAGTAAAATACCACCTGGTAAAAGGTGGCAGCAAATGCATTAAAATGGGTGTTACACCAAAAATCAACAAGAGGTGAGAAAAACAGCTGAGGAAAGGAGTTTAAAATCAAAACCGCACCCATCCTGAGATGTCCATCATCCTAGTGAGTACATCTTTCAGTCACCTATTTTGGAAAAAACTTTGTCCTGCAGAGGGCAGGTGCCTATCCAGCTCTGTGCTATACCCAAATGTCCTGCAACTGGAGTCAGGTGGGAATGGGATTTTGGCCAAGTCTGCAGTGGAAATGCATGTCAGCTATAAAGCGTATTCCAAGTCTGTGTCATAATTTTCCCTAAATGGGGTACAGAAGTGAGATTTTTTGCTTTTCCCTGTTGTTGGGGCCTGGGCTGATTTATCAAGGAATGCCAGGATGCTGCACAGGTACTCACAGAGTGAACTTTAATAGGATTTAATTCCAGTGAGGGGCCTAGTTTTCATCCTGTTTCCTGCTCCCTAGGGAACCACCTGGGGAAATTGGGACCCTTTGCATCAGGCTTGACCCTGTGCCGCAATAGCTGGAGCCACCTGTGTGTGTGTCACTGTGCCCTTGTCCAAGGCAAACAGCTTGCTTCCTGGAGTCCCTGGCCGGAGGGCCGTGTCACGGTGCGTCACGGCTTGGAGCGGAAAGCAGATGGTGCTGGGGAGAGCACACGCTGTGACCGGCTCGGATGTAAGCGTAGCTCCTGTGAGGTAATGGCAGCAGATGGCTCGTTGCTGGACTCGACAGAGGGAGAGAGGCACGGAAGTAGGGGGGGGCACACACCAGATCGTTTTTACCCGGAAACTTATCTGTCTGGCAGATATCAAGCTCAGCATCTGTGTGTTCTGGGAAGTTCAGATAGATGTTACACCTCTGATTCAGGCTCTGGGCTCCCCAGCTGCTTGGCTTAGGGTGGATTTGGTGGACAGTCCTGCGTGAGTGTATTGCAAGAGTTAAAAGGGTTTTTTCTCAGTTCTTCCCCCTTCCCCATCCCCTGCCAGGGCTCTATAGGAACATGTTGCACATTGGACAGTTATATTTCTTTCCTTTTTCAGTATTTCCCCCTTCTTAGTGCACACACGTTTCTTTTGTGGTGGGGTTCCCATCACTGCAGTTTTAGGCAACCTCTGTTGTGCAGCACTGAGCTGGGACAGGTGTCAGCAGTTGAGCTGTCTGGGACAGGAGCTGCCTTTTGCATTCCTTCTGTTCAGAAAGGGAGGGAAACATGTCTCTTTTCTTGTCTAAATCAGCATATAGGTGGTGATAAACAATGATAAGATATGCTGACAAAGTGTGTAAGTCTGTTCATCCAAAATGACCACTACAGTATGTGCGACATAATGGCTTTAATGAGCTATGCTGGCTCTGGGTGGAAGGGAGAAGGTTCTGCAGTACTTCTGCCCTGCCCCTGTTCATCCAGCCAGGTTCCCTGCAGGATAATTTGTTTGCAAGGTGTGTGAACGGAGATGCCACCTCCTTCCTCCAAAGCTCAGTGGCTGGCTGATTGCTTTTTCAGCATAAGCATTCAGAAAAACATTCTTAAACCATGGTGTCTCCAGAAAGGTGTAGGAAAACAATGTTAATTTGCTGGGTCTAGAAGCAGAAAGATGAAAAAAGAGCAAAATATACCGTGTTCTTTTTTCCAAATACCTTGTTGTAGACAAGTGCCATAAGTGGCTTTAATGTTTGGGGTTTGTTTTGTTTATGAAGCAATGCAGTATTGCTGCCACAACACTGGTGCTCTGTACAGCACAACCCACCTATTTTCACATTTTAATAATTAGCGATTCTAATTAATGTAGATACTGCACTGGGTGTGCACCCATGTTTTATTGCATTTCCCAAAGGGGAGTGCATCATATCAGTTTCTGGAAAAGTTCAGGATAGCTGCCTGTGTCATGGAAAAATAAGACTTGATTAACAGAAGATGTAGGAAGCCAAAGTGAATACTAGAAACGTACAAAGTAGTTAAGGTGGTGTAGATTACTACACATGAAGGGATGCATAAATCTGAGTGCTTGAAGTGATTGATTTTACATCGAAAAGGAAATCATTGTGTTACTACATTTTCAGTTGGAGGTCCCTGCTGACAGCGTTAGAGCTGTTTCAATGTCCCAGTCAACTCAAAATCTCAAATATTATGAAGAGTTGGACCTGCACTGAGCTCTTTTCTGACTTGCAGATATTGAAAGAGGAGTAATAAGAGAGGAAAAGTGAAACTTTAAAAAGCATGCCCATCAGCAAAAAGCACTGGTGTGCACACACTGCACCCTTTAGTTAAAACACATATGCCATGTTTAAAAAAAAAAAAATCTCCCTAGGCAAAAAGTAGGGGTGATGGTAGCTGGATAATGGGACCATCTAAAAGGCAGGATGAACATTTTGCAAGCCTTCTGAGTCTCGCCTAAGAGCTGCTCTTATCCCTTTTTTGTGTTGCTGACACACAGAGCTGCAATAAAGTATTGAAGACAATGAAGCAGGTGAGGAGCTGCAGTTATTTAGATCAGTCACTGAGACACATCCAGTTAACTTGGTTATGCAGAAAGCATGAATTATGATATTCTTACCCTGTCATTTAAAGACAAATGTTTTACAGCACAATCCCCATCATTATGTGTACATATGGGGGAAAAAAAAGGGGCGGGGGTTGTGATATTTTTTTCTTTTACAGCAATCATAAGACTTTTAGACTTGCTAAGAGGTAGGTCCAACTTGTGGTTAAATCCTGCAGACGATAGTCTTGCTGATCTCAGGATTTTCCAAAGATTAAAATGTAGATGTCTGGATTTCTCAAAACCCCATGAAACTTCAAAAGCATTAGACCCATTTCACTCTTCCCCAGATATCTGAGATGGCCATAAACTACTTGAGCATCCTGGCAAAATTTCCTGTAATAGACAATCTATTGAATAGCTCTTAGTGGCTTGATAGCAATTTTAAGTTTTATATTTTATCAAACAAAATCAAAGTTTGTTCCTTAGCTTTTGCTTAACTACAATAAATTTATAATGTGCTCCCCCAGGTGCATGCAGGTGCAATAGATTTTCCAGTTGTGCTGTTTTTATAGCAGAGTACCATTCAAAATATGCATGTGAGTGGGTGTTCCGTGTAGAATCATAGAATCATTTTGATTGGAAGCTCATCAAGTCCAACCATTAACTTACCACTGACAGATCCACCACTAAACCACGTCCCTCAACACCACATCTACTTGTCTTTTAAATACCTTCAGGGATGGTGACTCCACCACTTCCTTAGGCAGCCTTTTCCAGTGTTCGAGCACCCTTTTGGTGAAGAAATTTTTCCTGATACCCAGTTTAATCCTTCCCTCATGCAACTTAAGTCTGTTTCCTCCTGTCCTATTGCTTGTTACTTTCTGAACCAAGAAAAATAAAGAAGCCTCCCAGTAAACCCTGACACTCCTGTGACAGCAATCACCGTGCCATCCCCAGCACTGCTATCTGCAGGAGCCTATAGCCAAGGCATGGATTTGGGTTTCTGGCTGCCACATGGTGCTGGATGTG
>JANIJG010005125.1:0-30595 GCA_024611175.1 Megaceryle torquata | reverse complement strand
TTTCTTTCTTTCTTTCTTTCTTTCTTTCTTTCTTTCTTTCTTTCTTTCTTTCTTTCTTTCTTTCTTTCTTTTCTTTTTTTCTTTTTTTTTTTCTTTTTTTCTTTCTTTCTTTCTTTTTTTCTTTCTTTTTTTCTTTTTTTTTTCTTTCTTTCTTTCTCTCTCTCTCTTTCTCTCTTTCTCTCTTTTTCTCTCTCTCTTTCTTAAGACACTCTAATAAGAAATACCAAAAGAGAGCAGAAGATGATGTTACACACCATCTGATACAAGCTTGTATTCCATGGCATCATAATGAATATGTTTTGCTGGGTTTAAAAAAAAAAAAAGAAAAAGTGAATTTCCTTAGCTGTCTATGGAAATGGAATACAAATGTGAAGTCAGTATGAGCTAAAGGTTTGTAAACTGATCCAACCAGGTCATGGAGTGCCAAGAAGATTTTTCTAGTCACCTAAATCAAGGAATTGTGTGAGCCACAGGACTAATGAATCCTGATGTCCTCTGTGCTTCTCCTACTGTCTAATGAGGGGACAGTTGTTAGTTTTTCTTTCCAGAAAGGAAGGAAATTCACTCAAACCACTTGAGACCACTTCATCACTGGTTCCTGAGATAACCTGGTTAGGCAGAACTTGCAATCTGCCCCAGGAGCTCCCCAGAGGAGCCAAGGGAAGCCAATGCACTGCCTACAGTAGTACTGGAGTACCTCTAAGGAAGCCTGGAAGTGTTTGTGATGCGGGGCTTTTTCCTTCTGTCACTTTGTCTTGCTTAGAGAAACCACCAGCTCTTTGGAAAAGCAACTGTGCTTTTGTAAAGAAGTTCTGACCTAGGCAGGTGCTTATAGGGGAACAGGGAGACCCTACCTTTTGAGAAACTTCCCAGTAGGCTGCTTACTCAGCCACTTTCTCTAGCGAGATAGTAGAAATGAAGCTGCCTTGGTGATGATGGCTTTTAGCTCTAGTGAGCAAGTGCTCACAACTCTGACCTCCTGGCCATAAAGTGAAGGCAAGTCCAGGCCTTTCCTTTCCTGATTTGTTTCCAGCATGATGAAGTAGAAACTTCTTGTGACCTAGTGAGACTCCTGGAGCGAGATGTTGACCTTTTGGAGCACAGTCTGATGAACTGAACAGATTAACAGCACTTTCTGCAAATGACATGGGACTGTCTTGGCAAGCTGCTTTTCTATGTAAGTCTTTGAAGGACCCTGCCTAGAAACACAGTTTCTGGCAAAATGTAGTTACGGTTCCTGTTCCCTTGTTTTGCTTTGAGAAAGAGCCATGGGAAACTGCCAGTCACTCTCCTGCCTCTCCAGACATCCCATCTGATGTCCTGTCTGGAGAGTAGCTGTTCCTGGACCTCCCTTGAAGGTGTTCTGTTCCTGCTCTCGTGGAAGCAAGGGAAATGGAGCAGTACTGGAGAACTGGTGCAAAACTCTCCCTTGACTGACAAGTCAGTGACTACTGAACTACTTAACTATCCTGGGAGGTCACCACTTCTGACAGCCAAAGAGCTTGGGGAATACTTGTAGCTGATGGCTCCCTCAGGAGAGATTAGACTTGTCTCATGCTTACCTCAAAGAAAGAGAAAGCTGAGGCTGCACTGTCACTGATGATTATTTCCATCTGTCCTGCTGCCCTGGTCAGCCTTGTTTGCTGTTTTCCTTCATTGTTCATTTTTAAGATGTAACAGATGAGTTGTGAAGTGATGTGGGTGATGTCCTGGTGTCTCTGGCCTGCTGTCACATCCATTATGTCACATAGGAGCTGCAGGGCCATGTGAAGACCTTGGAAGAAGTCTCTTAGTTTGTCTTCATCACCCCGAGCAAACTTGCTACCAGCTGTGGCCCAGCAATCTTCACTTTGTGCTTTGATGTGACACCTTCTGAGAGCTGGGAGAAGGGTTCCTTCCCTCTCTCACCAGTACCAGCATTAAACTGAAAGGCTCCAACATTATCGCTGCCTCATCTTTCACTGCCCAGGACCTGCTGCACACTGCAACCTACTGACCCAAGTTCACTCGAGAGAGGAATGTGGGGCAGACTGGCCCTACCAGAGACCTGCTCCATCTTCTCGCCCCAGTTCCCATCCCTCTCACTGGAGACCAGCCTGCAGGCTTTACCCTTACAAGAGACTTTTCTTGCTTCATAGCTGCCCCCTGACTTTCTCCAGCATCTAAGTCCCTGTTGCCTTTCTCCTTCCCCCTAAAAGCCTGGCAGCCATGAACCCTTGCCCAGCAGACATGTTGAGGTGTTTCCACTGTAGCCTCTCATAGCAGGCTGCTCTTTTTCCCTCTGCCTTCTCCCTCATGGCTTGGGAGGCCATTCACACCACACTGAGCCAAGCAGGCAACAGCAAGCTCAAGCAAGCCTTTTGGTAGCTGTTAGCATTTGCTGCAAGTGCCAGGGCACGGGAGGAGCAGAGGTAGCTGCCCTGTGTTGGACAGTCCAGTCTGTGCTCAGGCTAGACTGTTCAGAAACTTCTGAACTTGGCCAAATTCAGGCCCTTTCCAGACTCCAACAGTCTTGGCAAAATCAATGTCTGCAGCTCAGGAGATTGACGTAGACTGGAAGAAAAAGGCAGTTGATGTAATTCTGTTCCTTCACCTCCTGTCACAAGGCTTATAGAGGAGGGGAAAAAAAAAAAGAAAAAAAAAAGTGTGATAGAGAAGGTGAGAAATAGCTCAGCACTTTAATGAAGACCTTTCAAAATGTCTCACATCTTGTCCCTGAATTAAAAATGAATACCGAAGAGCACGGTGCCTTTGTTCAAGACAGCAGGGGGTGATAATGCAAGATACATACACTGGTACATATTTTCTGGTTCATCTGGTTTTCCTCTTCTTTTGTTGAAGTTCAAGAAATATGTTTCAAAAGGTGTAAATATGGACTTCAGACCTTGGGAAAAATGTTCCTTCCCTTGGAGAAGGAAGTCTGGTTTTGTGACAAAATTATTTTTTTCTCCCATGGGACTATTAAAAACTTACTTTACAGAGAATAATATTTAAAATAGTTTAGTTGGAAGTGATTGCAGCCCCTTTTGTATTGCAACACCATGGAATATCTGAAATTCTCCTTCGGGTCTAGCAGCCTTTCCTGGACCCACTGAGAGCCTCCTGGGATAAACCCATGGAAAGGACATCACGCTCTTGAGATGAGGGATCCCGAGATGTCCCCTTCTTGTTTCCTCTAACAGACGTCTGCGGCCACCATGGCCCTCCTTTTCCACTGGCACTCACTGCTCAGGACAGGGCTGTGGGTCCACCAGAAAATCCATAGGGAATCATCTCCCTCTTATGGTGCAATCCCGTACTACACTTAGGTGCTTCTCTCCGAGCTCCCCAGCATTTGCTGCTCCAACGGGGGCTTGAAACACCAAGCAAAGCGGTGGTAGCCCACCTGCCTGCAGGAGTAGGCAGGAGGGGCAGGCAGAAAATGTATCAACTAAACCATCACAAGACTTAAGGGTGTCAAATGAGGATGGGCTGAAAATCAGAAGAGGGTGTAATCACCAGTAGTTCCGTTTCTGAGTGAAATTGCTGGGGACTGGAACCAGTGAGGCATTGCTCACAGCTGGTCCTTTACACATCAGATCCAACAATAGTCCTTTTCCCTGAAGCCGTGCTGGCAGTGGCAGTGCTGGGGCATGCAGTCCCTCCTTCAGGAGAAGGGTGCTGGGTGTGTGAGCAGCACAGGTCTGTTTGCCCACTGGGCAGGTGAGCACTAACCTGGACAGACTCAGTGATACTGATGGTGGTGTTGCCTTCACAATTTTTTCTAAATTCTTACAAATTCCATACATCTCTTCTCGGCAGAGTTGCTCTGTCCAGTAGTGTTTGCTCTTATGCCAAAGGGGGTTGGAGCTGCGGAGCAGGGAGGGCAAGAGCTGGGCAGGCTGCCATGCCTGAATGTTGAGCAGAGCCCAGCTCTACCCCCTTGTGATCACCACGGTAGACCTTGTAGATCTCCACCCGATGTCTGCTCAGGGAAGGAGTTGTCAACCAAACTTGCCCAAACCATCCTTAGTGCTGCAGGAAGTGTACAGAAGCAGCCTTCAGGTCAGTGTTGGCCTGATGGAGCGTGTCCATGTCACCCCATGGAGACCCAACCACCTGCTTGGGAAATGCTGCAGCTCCCAGCTGGCCAGGGAAGCAACTCTCCTCCTGCAGCACCTGGCCAGGAGGGAATCCCGCACAGGCGGCGGCGGCCGCTGCCGCTCCCGGCACGGAGCCGCTGTTAGGGCGGAGCTTCGGCTGCCGCTCACAGCTGGGCACCCTCAACATCAGCGGGCAGCGCCCTTATAACCCCAGCTGCCGACAGGGCTTTCAGTGGGGGGGTGTTGGAAGTTCTCTCACAGCCGAGTGGAGGTAAAAAGATTTCTTTGTTCCTCACAGGATGGTTTTGGAGTTGTAAGTTCTTTGTGTGTTGTTTTCTCTTCTGTCCTCTTGGTAGTGCCTTTATATGGAGTAATGGGAAGCTGTGCAGAAGTAGTTTTGATGACCTCTTAGTTTCACACTCGAGAGGTTTAGTTTTTAACTTATGGTTGTGTGTAAATGACAAATGTGAGATGTCAGTCTGTGACTCTGAGCTCTTTAAAACTGATAGTTTTTATGGGTACACCTTGGTACATAAAATAATAACAGCTGAACTAAGATGGGTTTATTTTCTTTTGTGCAGAGGAGCTGTCTACAGTCCTGAGTGAAAAAAGATTTCCATCTATGATGATGACAGATTTTACAGGAGAGCAAATGGTAATGTTGGGCCTTACTAGACTAAAGGAAAGTGGGTTTAAATGCAAAATCTTACAAAAACTACAGTAGTGCTTTAAAAAACAGTAGCTGAATTTACAGCTGAAGCATTTTACAATCCAAACAAAAAAAAGTGGAAGGAAGGGAAAGAGGGATTTCCCCTCCCAACAGTAATTCTTAAAATCCAAACAGCAATTGTAAAGACTACTAGAATAAACACCCTTCACTATGGTATTTATACGTGATGAAGCACAAGCAGCAGTCAACACCAATTTAGAATGTAGAGTTACTAAAAAGAAGTAAATGCATTATGCATCTCTGTATAACAGTCTGTAACTTCTGCTTTTTTATTCTATAAATGGTATTACACTTATTAGTCTGGAGAACTGGTTTTACAATAGTAAGGTTTTTAAGATGTGATTCAAGTTAACTCTTAAGTTCACTTATAGTATAACCTACTATCAATTGCTTCAAAACTTCCCAGTTTACACCTTGAAGTGAATTTTAGGAAGGGAAGTCACTATACCTAATGTAAAATAGTATTTCTATGTTTCTGCCTTTCAAAGCAGATGTTTAAGTAGATGTTCAGTATTACAGGGTTTAATTTGGAATTGCATAACCTTGTTTTATTTTGGAACTGATAAAGTAATGTTGTTGCTAATAGCTGAAGTAAGAGCATAGTAAATTCCTCTTCATAGTATGTTGGGGAAGCTATAGTCTCCAACCTTTTACAGGTGAGGAGAGAGTAGGACAGGGAGAAGTGCCAGAGAGTGTGCCATTCTATGAGGAAACTGTCTTTACCTATTCCTAATTGCTATGGAATGTCTCCTTTGTGCTTCGCCCTTCTCTCCAGATACCTTTCCTTAAACTATGTCCATTTTCCTCCCACTTCATTGCAAAGGGAAAACAACCTGAGCACAGATAGCTTCCTCCCTGATAAACAGAACTTCTTATGTGTGAATTGCTCATATTTCAGTAATACAGCAGTGCTGTCCCATCTTTTTTCTATCTTTCATGACTTCCTGCACAATGAACAAATCATAAATGAACACGTGCAGTTCAAACTTCTTTGTGCTGTTTCTAGTCCAAGAAACTGGCAAGACAGTAGGTGGTTTGTACATCACAGAATCGGATTTCTTTCCCTTTTCTGTATGTATTTATTATGAGACAAAAAAGAAGGCTGCATTTTTGAGCCTAGTCTCTATTAAGCAGAAGACAGGAAGGACCCTGAAGAAATTACTTAATAGCTCTGACCCAATGGAGATTGCTCAAAAGATAAATGTATGTGGTGTTGCTCTATTGAAAAGCAAAGAATTTTGTTTTATTTTTAATTTGGAAGTGTAAGAAAAAACTTTCAATATGCTAAGTAGCTTTCCCAAGAAAAGTTCCATTTCATGATGGAGTTGGGCTCCAACTCAAATTGTTTAGGTGAAAATTTTCAGATCACTTCCTGTCCTAATAATCAGCTTTAGCAGATGGTATAGTGAGTTTCAACACAGAATGTGATTTGCTGTGTTCTAAAAATATCTGTTCAGCAAGAAAAATTATATAGTAGCTTGTACCAATGAATCTGCCAAATGTGACTTCCTATAAGCCATCTGCCAAAACAAAATTACTGTGTTAAGATGACAAATTCAGTTAAAAAATACTGGTAATTTTGTGTGATGGTAGATTGGGAAAATGGTTGTTAGGAAAAGAGAAGGTTATGATAAGCTTAACTTTTCAGTTGCTGGAGGCCTTTTCCTGGTATAATTCTTATCAGTTGAGCAGTCATAAAAGTTGGAAAAATGGTCTAAACTGAAACTATAGACCTCAACCTACTCTCATGGAAGCTTGCTGTGTGGACCTTCTTGTTCTCCTGTTGCTGGATCTTAGTGACTAGCTTATTCTGTCACCTATTCTATAATTTCCATTGGGTGAGTGTTTGTATGGATGAATGAATAACTGAAGAGTTTAGTATTAATGTACTCATGTTGGAATTTAGCAACCAAATCCTGTGAGAGGCTTTACAAGCAGTTGGTTTACTACAGGCCACCAAAAGATAGTCTGTATCAACAAGTAATTTGTTTGTAAGCATTTAAAAATCTGAATTCTAATACAATAGGTTTTCTTTCTGTAGTTGTTGTATGGAGGTCCATCACTACACTGACATAGTCTTCTTAATTTGTAGTGGCTACAAATACAGCATGAATTAAGCTTGAGGAAACTAATAGAGGGCTCAAAGTATCAAGAGGAACTTAGGTATGACTTCAATATAAAAGGGGAACTGAGGCATCTGGATACAAATGAGTCCTTTGTTTTCAATTATTACAAGAATGCACTTGAGAAGAATCATAAACGCTACCAAGCTTTGGGACATCTGATTACCCAATATATTTATGATATCCTGGAAAGAGTCTGCTTGCTGCAGAAAGTTTATATTCCTATTGATGCTACAGAGGATGAACCAAGAAGTTTCTTTTTCATGAGCAATAACGCTCTAACAATTTCTTCTAGTTTAATTGTCCTTCTTCAAGACCGTGGAGTCTTCCGTGCTGGACAGTGGGGGCACAGGATGATTATCAGTGAGGGTCTGGGGCATGGAACACAAATACCATTCATCAAAATGGCCCTTCAAAGCCACGGGGGAGTGATCGTACTGAATCCCAATGACAACTTCATTGATCTGAAGACTGAAAAAGTGAGGTTAAACTCTTCTGCCAGGGAAGAAGCACTGACTTCTACACATTCAGCCTGGTGGATCCCCAAAAGGGGCAGCAGCAGCCCTGAGGAACATACCATGTATGTATGGGATTATTTCATTTCAAAGAGCACAGCTAAGAATGTGGCCTTCATTGCCCATGGCTACGGTGGCTTGGTGTTTGTAGATCTGCTGGTGCAGAGAAAGTGGGAGGTAATGAATAAAGTGTACTCTGTGGCATTCATTGACTCCCTGCACAACACCCAGCACCAGAGTAGAGGTGATCCAGAAATACAAGAATGGATACAGAAATACTGCCGTGAATGGGTGTCAAGCGATAAGCCTCTAGATAAAGCTGTAGGTTCTCTGGGAAAAGTGAACTGTCCCACTGTCTCTGCTGGAACAGAAAAGTATGGTTTAGCACCTTCCTGCTGCTTACATGCCATCTTTAAGTACCTGAAGAGCACACTGAAAGCCAAGACAACACCCTTTAGGTGTTCACCTGTTGCAACCAGAAGCAGCACAAGTAAGAAGAGGCAATAAATAAAGGTATTCTGATCTATTCTTGGTAGTGGTGTCTTCCTTTTCTGACCGCCCCTGCACCTTTCAGTCACTTAAGGACCTTCATCTCACCACTGAGCAGTTTACAGTTCTAAGTTTGAAGCTAGTTTGGTTTTGAGAAACACATGAATGCAAGTTAACTATTAGAAGCAGATTGTTGAAAGCTTTAAGCCCCATCCTTTCAGCTAGCTGTGAAATTCCAAGTTGCACAAGATGAAGATGTTAAGGTATACCTGCTGTCATTTCTATAATTATTTTTAATAGAAGTTCTGCATCCATGGTTCTATAACTAGGCTGAACTATGAGAAAACACTTGCTTAGATGCACAGCTTTCATTAAAAGGACAAAGCTGGAGTATAAAAAGCATGTTAAGGATCTATTTTGTCCCCGCTATATACCATGTAATGATTAAAAACTTTCAAGAAGTGGAACATACACCTTCCTCCTTGAAATGTTAACTGTTAAGCTGAACACTACTCTGAGGAACCATATGCTACTACCTTCCCTCTAGACAGAGGTGGTATGCCCCAAATGTGCTACAGTGAGCTGAAGTATTTCCCATTTTAAAGCCAAGGAGATTACTGGGCAGGAGCTGCTATGGAAATAAAATACTCTAGCAACCTGCAATTTACCCAGCTGATGTAAAAGAATGACAGTGTTGTTTTCTTTCAGCTGTTTAATTTTAGACAGAGATGGGAGAATTTGTAAATGTCCATACCCAAGGTTTGCAATCTATACAAGCAGAAGGTCAAATAATCTTTAAAGGGAATGTAAACAAAATGGTTATTCTGAACTTTCAGTTTAATTGTGTGCAAATCAAAAGTGCTCAGTGGCTGAAAAAGAGCTTTGAAAGATGACAAAACCATATCCTACACTTTCAGCTCCCATGTCAGTCAAAAAAAAAAAAATTATGAAACAGTAAAACTAGGTACCAGAGAAAAGAGACTGTCAACTTCCCTTTTATATTCATTTCAGATTTCAGTCACCTCTAATACTGTTTGAAAAAGCTTCATCCTGTTATCCAGCATTAAGTAGAAGTGTAAAATTCCATGGGAAAAGCACAGTCAATTGAATGCTTTTTAAATAAAGACAGGTCTATTGGTATTACATCTGGAAGAAAATGGTACTAAATAAACAATGAATGGATGATATGATGCCCTGGTTCACTTAGGAAAGATGCACTGGAGATGCCATCGTTGAGGATGTATACAACCTGCTGCTTTTGTAGCTGCTGGTCAGCATGCAACTCAAAGAATGGCCACTTGCATAAATTCTATGCATGAACACGCAGCTTTATTTAGGAGAGAAGTATGACAGAATGTCTGTCTTCAGAAGGTGACCAATATGATCCTTCAACATAAATGCTTAAACTGTCCCACAGTGTCAGAGGCAGCTAAAAATGCTTGAAGGGGGGGGTGGGGGGAAGGAATCTAGAATATTGGCTATTTCCTAATTCTTTATCTCAGGTCAACCCATTAAATTCCTTGATAGAGAAGGTCATATTTAGGAATGTTATTGGGATCAATAGGACTTCTCACAATGAGCTTTCCACGCATTGCTCCACGGTAAATCACTTCAATCAGGTCTATGAAGTCTTGCTTTGTTTTGAAGCTTCCTACAAATTTGGTATGATCTGGAGACCTAAACATAAGCATAAGATAAAGGCAGAATCATCATGTTAAAGTGTTCAAAGCAAAAACACTTCAAGAAAAGATGTATAGTCACATTAGGGGTTCTGGTCTGGCCATTTGGTAAGAATGAGCTGCACTGATAATGGCACAACCAAGTTGGGAGTATACTGGGACCTCTAAAGTCCCAAAAGGTGCAGTGTCAGGTCCAAAACTTTAACCACGGTATTTTTTATAGAATTGGGCATATTTCAGAGCTGACACCTAATTACTGCAGCAGGGCATAATACAAAATACTTCTACATTTTACGTATGTCCTGGTTTGAGTGAGAAGAGGGCTGGTTCTGTTCAGTGATTTTACTGTTCAGCTCAGTTCTTCTAACGAACTGCACTGCCTGAAGTTAGCAGCCTGTTTTCACAGGCAGTGTCTGCTGCTGGCAGTGATAACCCCCCATGTTTAGAGTCACTGCCAAGGATTGGTGTGCAGACCAAAGCCACTGCTGGACCTTGTGTACCACATTGGGGGGTGCAGAAAGTAAAAGGCTGCACGTGCAGGGAGAAGCAGACCAACAAGAGATTCCATCCCATAGATGTCATATTCAGTATAAAGCTGAGGGATCGGGAGGGTCTCACCCCTCTCTTTGCCAGCTTTGTTTGGTTCCTCTTCCAGTTTCTTCCTTGGCTGGCATCTGAGGGGGATTCTGTCTGTTCTGCCTTCAATCCCAATTGGTGTGTTCCTGAATCTTGTACCAGAATCCAGCTCGTGAACACAGCTCCTGTCTGCTGTGGGGCCCAGTCTGGGACTCCCCCAGTGCCTGCTCCACAGCATCAACAGTGATGGTGATGCAATTACCATCAGGGGGGTTGGGTTCGATACTGGTTTTGTATGTATTTGTACATACTCCATTTTATTATTATTATTATTCTCATTACAGCTGTTCTGTTTTCTTTTTCTAATCACAAGTTTCTCTCCCTTATTCCCTTTCTCTTCCCCTTTGGGGAGGGAGTGGTGCTTAACAGAGAGCATCTGTTATAGGTCTAAGGTGCTGCCCTGACCCTAAACTGTGACAACATCCTTCTGGTGTCCCACAGAGTTCTCAATGCAGATGCTGGTAACAACATTATAGTTTTCTAATGTTACCTCCCCCAGACACAGTAACATAGAGAAAGACTCAGAATTCTTAAAGGTATAATAGATAATGCCAGGCAGGATGACATACCCATAATCAACCTTCATGTGTTGTCCATTGAAGAAAAATACAGTAGATGGAATATAACTGATGTCAAAATACTGGGTGTACACTGGAACCTTGTTCACATCCACCAGGTAAATGACTGCCATTTTACTTAGATCATGCGCTGTCTTTGCAAGCTGGAAAGAGTGGGAGAGGTGAATGACAAATGGATTGAAACATAAGTGGAAAAACATTGGCAAGCTTTATAAAGCCCATTTCTCTTGTCTTATCTGTCTAAGCAGTGTTAGAATATCACATCTTATCTAATTCAAGCACTTTGTACACTCACTACAATAATATAAACATCTGCTTAATTTCAAACCATTTTATGAATATAGTATTATTTCAATTTTCTTGAAACATCGTCATGTTATCCAAGAGGAACATGTGACATTCTCTTGTATGCAACACATACAGCAGTAGAATTCACGAAAAAGAATAAAAGAATTGTTCTTACAATATCATCGAGCTGCAGACAAACAGCATCGTTATCTCTTCCAAACCGGAGAACCAAAACCTTCTCGGCCACGCTTTTTATTGCCTGATCCACTTCCCTCTTACAGGTCAGTTTGGGAAGCAGAAAACTCATCCCGACAGACCACGGCTTCCACTAAAATCCCTAAACAATCTGGGAAAAAAAAAAAAAAAGGAAAATTTCTTCATGTTACGGGGGGGAAAAAAAAAAAAAAAGAGAGAGAGAGAGAGAAATCACTGACCCCCCCCACACGGGGTTGACAAGCTCCAGTGTTTGCCTCACGCCCCAGAGGCCCAGGAGCTACGTACGCTCCCTGCCCGCACCAGGAGCAGCGGCAGGGCCCCACTGGCAGCCCCCCTTAAGGCCCGCAGGCTCCCCGCTGAGGCCCCGGTGCAGATCGTTTCCCCGGGCCTAGGCCTGGGCCTGCACCTCGGGACCACGGTACTCCGTAGGGCCCTGCGCCCTTGAGGGGGTGGGAAGAGAATTGCGGAACCTTCGCCGTGCAGCCGCGGAACCCAGAAGCCAGCCGGCGAGCACTGCGCGGTGCCCGGGCAGGAAGGCGCGGAGGACCGCGTTCTCCCCGCTCATGCGCAGGCCGCGCCCCACCCCCCGGAGGCGAGCTGGAGATGGCGGAGGAGTGGCCGCTACCGTAGGGTGGCCGTTAGCTGCGTTCGTTGCTCAGAGGCGTCTGCCCGCTTCTTTCTTTTCCCTTCCCGGGTGTTACCAGACGGAGACCAGGCGGGCTGGAGTTCGGGCAGGTGTGGGTGCAGCCGCTGGAGAGAGAGGCCTCTCGCTTCCCGGCGCCGGGAGTTAACGCCGAGACATTCGTCCGCGGGCCTGCGGCGCTATAAGGTGCCTGGTCGTGCTCCCCTCCTCGGCCCGCCGGTGGGCCCCGGTGACCTTGGGAGCGCCCTTTCGTTTTCCTGCCCTGCCGGTTGTCCCGGCTTTCCTTGGCGGGCACGGGTCAGGCCTGCGGTGCCTTCGGGGCCGCGCTCCCCCGCCGTAGCAGAGGGGAGCGGGGCGCGCCGGTGTCCCTGGGAGGGCTGGTGCTCTGCGCCCTGGGGCCAAGTGCGGTGCTTCGAGGTGTTACCTGCCTTGCCGCGGTTCGGTTCAGTTGTGGGCTGGTTTACTGCCGCGCTCTTTGGTAGAGCCACCCCGCTGCTCCCCCTGGGCTGGTGCGCGCCCCAGGCGGCCTTTGGGCCCGAGTCTGTACTGGGGCAGGCCTGTGGGCAGCCGTGTGCCGGCACGGGTGCTGGGGAAAGTATCCTTTTTGTTCTTGGGGTTAGTTACAGTGAAGTCTTATCCAAAAGTATTAGAAAAATATTTTTATTCCTACAAATGTAGATTCTTCAAAGAGATTTAGAGTAATTCTTGCAGTATGGTAGTGTACACATGGTAGTGTGTGTGTTTGACACACTGAAAAGTAATTTGGCTTTTATCAAAAGCTGTCTTCAAGTATTTAGGCTGTAAATCTGACTTTCAGCTATTGACGTAATTGGCGCTCCAGTTATGGAAGTTAATCGGGGAGCTCATCTCTTAATTTCTCTAAAATGGACAACATACTTTTTAATTATTATTTTTGCCAGTATTTTTAACCTTTATGTGTAAAAGTATGAACACCTTTATTGTAACATGACTTTTCTCTTAACTTCACACTATTAGGGCTTTTTTGTTAATTTTTTTTTCTTAACAAAAGTAGAAAGAGAAAGGTCTGTCACCAGTTTGACCAATTACAGTATTGTAAAGCATATGCCAGTTTATATGTTTTCTAATAATATGCTGCTCTTTATGTGGCATTTTATCTGGGCAGATAAATCTAATTTTGGGTTTATATGTATATAGAAACTTACTTTGTATAAGAGTTTATTTTCAGGTGGTAAGTTATTAAGGAGATTAGGATTTTTGCTTTCAAAATTTGGAGCTAATTTTTATGTTTTGTACAAATCACGTTTTCACAAACATTGAAATTTCACTGATTTTATGTAAGCTTGCATAGGACAAATTAAATAGTAAACATTCTTTGGTGGCTTTATGTCTGCAGACTTTTTACATTTACATGCAAATGTGTATTAAGTTAATGGGACTTCAGGTTTCATGTCTTGATCTTTATGTGACAAAATCAACTTCACAGGCAATTTAGCAAAAAGAAGAAAGACGGCCTTTTCCTATACTGGGTTATTCTTCCATCTCCTCTTTCTAGGTGTGTGGTGGATCGGGCATGGAAACTCATTTGGGTAGGATAATAACTACCTTTATTTTCCATCCTCCGCCTCCTGATGAGCTGGTCAGTTGTCCCTGAGATCAGGTCTCTGATCTGACTTGTAGTGTAGCTGCGTCAGTGCTGGCGCTGCCAAGGGTGCCAGGAACAAGGCGCTCGTGGGACGCAAGGGTGCCTTCAACAGCAGCACTGTTGGCTCAGCTGAACTATAGTGTTGGTAGTTTCAGTAGTTCCAGTGACCTGCAGTGTGGAAACGCATAGAAGAAGAACTTCAGTACTAAAATTTGCAAATAGAGCTTTCCCAAAATAATTGTAAAAGCAAAAATGTTCTCTGTGATAGTTGTTCCAGAAAGTGTTACAGTAGGAAGCATATATTCAGAATATAGATAAATCAGGCATCTCTGGACATATATAAAAATGTTGCATGGTCTCCATGTTACATTTTGCTTCATTGCGAAAGTTCTTCTTTGTCATATGATACAGATAATTGAAATGGTTTTCAGACAATACGTAAAGGTTGAACTGCAGTAAGTATAGCTGCTGTAAGCAGCAGAGCTAACTGTGTTTATTTGCAACAGTGCCACGTAACGCTGGTTTTCTTTAGAAAACAGTAGAAATGTAATAGTGGAAGTAGGAACTTCTACTGTTCTTCCAGAAGTAAGTTACTGTCATTGTTACTAAGGATGAGTATCTGTGTGCGTGTTCTGTATTATTTCTGACAAGTTCCCCCTCCCCATTATTGGTGTTTTGCAGATAAGTAGTTGAAGACAGCACATAGATAAGCATGCAGTCCGCTAATACGCTTCTGAAAAGAATTGTGAGAAGTTCTGTCCATCCATTTGCTGCACCACATGGGATGAAAAAGGATTTGTTTCCACTCAGTAGAACTCTGAGCTTATCATTTTGCCTGAAGCAGGACAAATTGTGCAATCCCTCAGAAAAACTAGATTTAGATGCATGGAAGGAGGTAATGAAGTCTGGGTTGCGAGAAGAAGTCAGCGAGATGGTTTCTGAGCATAAGGAGCCTTCCTCTTTGGCTGGTGCACGTGAGATTTTGGAGATGTGGAGATTAGCTGGCAGATCGGTTCCAGAAAATATCACTGAAGAACAGCTAAAAGCCTTTATGGAATGTCCTTCCAAGTCAGCCCAAAAGAAGTATTTAAAATTTTTGTATCTCAAAGAACTTTACAAGAAAAATGACAAAAGAAAGGTGGAAGAGAAAAGAGAAAGGAGGCTGGAAATACAAGAACATGCTTACAAAACCGATGAGACCAAAAGGAATTCGTTCATATGTTTGTGGACTAACTGTATGGATAGAGCATACAGTTGGAGGGTTGCTCAGTCTATGATCTTTGGCCAGCCTCTGGTATTTGACATGTCTTATGAAAAAGATATGTCTGTCCGAGAAGTCTCAAATACAGTGAGACAATTGGTATTAAGCGAAGGCTGCAATCGAAGATCTGTGGATCCGTTCCACATCCACTTCTGTAACCTCAAAAATGACAGCCTCTATCAGAAGGAGTTTATCAAGCATTATAGAGAGGCATGGGGCAAACTGCTTGTCACTGTGACAGAGCAATGCTACACAGAAGTCTTTCCAAAGGATAAGCTTATCTATCTGACTGCTGATTCTCCTAAAGTAATGAAAACATTCGATCACAATAAAATCTATATTGTTGGGTCGATGGTTGACAGGAGCATAAAAACAGGAGTCTCATTAGCACGGGCAAAACGACTGGGGTTGGAGACTGCAGCCCTTCCACTGGAGAAATACTTGCTTTGGAATACTGGTGCCAAAAATCTCACACTGGATCAAATGATGCATATTTTATTAACCTTGAAAGATACTGGAGATTGGAAGAAGGCTCTGGAATTTGTTCCAAAAAGGAAATACTACGGCTTTGTAAGCAAGCCTGTAAATGAGCTGAAAAAAACCTTAAACCTGATCAACACGCTTAAACTTGGAAAGACACAGGAAGAAGTAAGAAAGCAGTTTGCCAAGAACTACTCTAAGAAGCTAATGCAAAAGTAGGATGATGGGAAAGAGAATTGGTTTTTATGGGTAGGCTGTGCCCTTGAATGCTCCATTTTCTCAGGACTTCTGGAAATTTACTCAGCTGTTTCTCTCTAAACATGCCTTCGCTGGTTAAGTTTGAAAGGACTATTATTAGAAATCTATTATTTACCTTAATATTCCAGCTGTTTAAATTTATATTCACACGTGGAAATTATGTAAGAGAAATGAGAATCTGTTTAAAAAATTACTCTGTGCAAAGAACATCAGTCTGTTCAGTTGAAGCATGCTGGGGCAAGGGCAGTTGTAACGGAATGCAAAGGTATTTCTTCAGAGAACACCTCAGTGCTTTGGGTTTGCGGTGGGTGCAGCCCATCGACAGTCTCATTCTGGAAGGTTGGCTGAGATGAAGTACAAGAGACCTTCCCCTGGTACTTCCTGAGCCCCACTTTGGTGCATAGCTGAATTAACTTTTGACAGCTTTTAAACTAAAACTGTTAAAACCTAGCATGACTGTGCAGAGTTGCACAGTTTGTTTCTGGGTGTTGTCTGGCACAAATCAAGTCCCTGTTTTGAAGGAATAAGCCAAATTTCTTGACCCTGTCAAAAAATATATGATGTACTTTTGTGTCACATTTTTATGCCAAGCACCTGTGTTTTCAGCCTGTGTAATGTAGATTTCCCAAAGTGCTGGAACTTTTGAAATTATAAACAGTCCTATTAGTAAATACTTGAAGGAGCAGAGAGCTTTTTAGTATTTCTCACACCTGAAAATGTATTTGTTGGTCCTCCTGTGACCATCTGTGTTCGGGCTACAGAGCTACAATGGGCATGTTGTTAAATACCTTTTTTTTTTTTTTTTTTTTTTTTTTCCTGATGCTGGTAGGACAAGGAGGGATTTCTTTACTGGGGCTTAAATCTTTCTGATTTAGTCTATTCGACTACCCAGATGCTTAAAGTTAGTGATGGTGGATGGTGGGGTTTGTCCCCAAAATCCAGAAACTATGGAGTGAGGAGTGTCATTTTGAAGAGCATACTTCCAATACACCAGGAGTTGGTGGTGATCAACGCCTTGTCTAGCCTCATACTACACACTGTTGTGAGGAGGGGTTGGAAGGCAGGGGATGTGCTACCCCAATACTGCCTTTCATCGCAGGGGCTTCAGGGCATGGAGAATCCGTGGCTTGGGACCCGTTCCCTTCTCCCATGTGGGGTTGGGTAGCACACAAAGCTTCACCCTGAGGCAGCGCTTTGGGTATGGCTGCTGGCTGCCTCCCAGCGCCCTCTTGAGTCCTTGCTTGCACAGCCCTTCTTCTTCCTGTCTGAGGAGGAGACAGCATATGGCCATGTGCTGCTTCTCCATGAAAACAGCCTCCTCTGGTCTGTGAACTGGGTTGCACTTTGGGGAGGAAAAAAAAACAAACCCAAAAACTACGTCATCCCTCACCTGAGCTCGTGTTGCTGAAAACAGGGGAGATACTTTGGAAGTCACAAGCAGTGGGGAAGGCGAGGTGGGGAGCACAGCAGAGATGTAGTTGTGAGCAAGGTATCTTCCTGTGAGGCGAGGGGATGACACTGAGCTTCCAGCCCTACCTCACACACAACCCTCGGCCTGGCCCGCGGTAGGGAAGCGGTGCCCGCGTGCGCAGCGCGGCGTCACTGGTCCTTCGCTCCCCTGCCTACCCCGCCGGACGTGCGTCAGAGCGGCATCATTCTGGGCTTTCCCGCCTAATCCGCCGACTCGGAGAACGAAGCTTCCGGCTGCGTCACTCCCGCTGCGCCGTAGGAGGCGGGGCGGGCCTGAGCGCTCTGGCCTCCGCCCGCTCTTTCTCTATGAGGAAAAGGCCGCGGGGTGGCAGTGGCGCGGCGGGGCGCATGCGCGGTGTGGGAGGCGGAGGCGGGGGAAAATGGCGGACGGCAGAGCTGAGGGGGAGAAGGCGAAGCGGCCGCAGCCCGGAGGAGGTGAACATGTAGTGCCTCTCGCCGCGTAGCTGCGGGGTGGGCAGGGGACCCGGTCCGGTCTCCCAAGGGTGGGGGGAGGCGGTTTAGAGGTGTTGCTCCCGGCCGGGTAGGCCGGGGAGAGGAGGCGGCCCGGGCCTGAGGGGGCTGCGTTGGAGAAGAGGCCGAGGTCTGGGCCCGCAGTCCGCACGCCTGAGGATTATCCTCGGCCTTACAGGAGCCTTGTGAAAAAAAAATCTTACGGCTTCTCCTTGTCTACCTAAATGCGTTATTTCTCTCTCCGTAAAAAATACACGCAGTGCTTCTGCCGTGTATTGAGAGAAATTTGACTTTTGCTGCTGGTAAGGATGAAGATAACACCGTAAAAAATAGCTTTTAACAGCTATGGTACATTTTAAAAGTGGGTACAGTGAATATCCCTTATCTGCTGTTTTAAGCATCCTGTGTTGTTTGGGGCTTTTTTTTTTTTTTTTTTTTTTTTTTTTTTCTTTTTTGCTTGGCAGCTATCTGCAAGTTTTCCATTTGGTTTTACATTATTTCTTTTATGATTGGACATTCCTGTCATCTTTTGTACTACTTACTATTAGTTCTCATAACGTTTTTAATCATGTTTCTTTCCTTCTTTCTTCCCCTAACTTAAAATTGAGGGCATACTGTCTTAGCAAGGATTAAGCTTCCCTTCCTTGTTTTTTTGTTGTTGTTTTGTGGTTTTGTTGTTTAGTTGGGGGTTTTTTTTGGTTCTGTTTGTTTTTATTTGTTTGTTTAAATGTATCTGTAGGCAGAAGGCATTTCTTTGATCTGTTGAAAGATTAAGTCAAGCTTGTAAACCAATTAGGACAGCCTCAACAGTGAATATTATTTCTGATAATCACTAAAATATAAACAGAAATGCTTCATTTTAGATAGTTTCATGAGTCTTGATTCTCTGTTGATTTTGGGTGGTGGTTTTTTGCTTTTTTTTTTTTTGTTGTTGGTTAGGGGGTGAGTTTTTTATTAATAATACAACAACTGAACAGTATCAGTATGTCAGTTATCTGTACTGTCTTGTGGATAGTTTGGTGTGCTGACATATGATCTTGATGAGTTATGGTATGTTGGCCCTAAGGAAGGATAGTTACTCCCTGATGATTTTTGCAAGAGCTTAGAGTCTTTAGGTTTTGCCGGTATCAGTGGGATTTACCTTAAAGTTGACTTAGTTGTGACTGGTTTGTTCCCAACACCACCAGTGGTCACGCTCCCAGGTGCAAGAGGTGCTGAAACGCTGTGCACCTAGCACTGTTAGTCTAGTCCCTTAAACCACCTAGGCAGGGGAAGTTGTCCCCTTATGTAGCTTGTTGATGCCCATGGGAAAAACTCACCTGTGAAGTAGGACAGCTTTTTATTACTCTGATCCATGAAAAGAGCATTGGTCAGACTAGCTTTTGTGCTTTCCACAGGTGAAGTATGAGCTCCTTGAGATCTCTAGGAAGTAATAAAGAAGCCATAACGTCTTGAAAAATATATATGTTGGCATGGGAGAGACCTGCTTAAATGCATAATACATGTCTGCATTTCTGTTTCCTGCAGAAATAGACCACCACATCTCCTTCCCCACCTACCCCAATTGTCCTACACCCTTTAATAGCTCCTTCTGCAAGTAGGAGTTCTTTCAGCAGTCTACAGGTTGTCCTAAGAGGACTTGCGTAGAAGAAACCTTCAGAATGCAGAAGTGATAGGAGATAATTTTGAGAGAGAAGCTATTTAATATTTCTGTGAGAAAACAGATAAAGGTAGATCGTGCCAGGCTCCATCTTGTGTGGAGCAGTATTGTAGAATCTGTAGTCAAAAGAAGTAAGCTGTAGTGTAATTAACTTCAAGCTCACATTAGCTTAGAAACCTGGACAGGCCCAGTGTGCCCTGGGATTGGGCTGCTACAGCAGAGAAGAGGAGACTGTTAGGCCCACAGTTCCAACACTTTTAAGGCCAATAAATCTTCTGCCTACCCTTAAATCACAGTCTGTAGCATAGCTAGACTGGACTTGTAACTGAATATTCTGTTTAAGGTGATTTCACGCACTGGCCGTACAGATCTCTAGCCTTGCAGACCACTGTTTGGGAAGCACTGCTAAGACAGCAGCCAGTACCCGAGGTCACTTGGGCAAATTTTACTTGCTTCTCTTTCATCCTTTGTTTTTCCCTTTTTTAGATCTATACTTTCTGGGTCAGGTTTCTAGTGGTGCCAGATTACTGCCAATATTTAATAGAGTGAAGTTGATTACAGTTACTAATTTTTGGGGGTTTTGTTGGTGGGGGTTTTATGTGTGTTTTGTGGTCTGCCCTGTTTTTGAAGGTGAATAATAAATCCATTTTTGTTCTAGTCACTTATTACCTTGATAGCTAGAAGAGTGGGGTAGAAAGGGTATGTTCTGCTGCTTGGGAAATAGCAGAAAAATATACATAGATAGTGTCCCTAGTTTTTCATTCTCTTCATGTTATTTGCTTCCTTCATTTTCTTCGACCTACCATCTTGCTGACCCCTGATGCAGACTAGCTTCTCTCTCATGGCTCTATCTTGCTTAAAACCTTTTTGCTGTTAGAGAGCAGTGCAAAGAGCATTTAGTCTGAATTTGCTGTGCATGTTGGGGTCCTGTTCTTCCCTTGATGTAATGGTGAACTGGTGCTAGGTCCAGTTTTTCATGGACTTATGGTATAAGCACTTCCCTGTCCATTCCCCAGTGCATAGCTTGTTTGTTTTGTTGATTTGTTTTTGTTTTTTCCTTTTTCTTTTATGCTACTGCAGTGATTTGCTTATTGCAGCAGCAGAGAGAGGTTTTTTTTCTAAAGCATTTACTATGTCCAGTATGAGTTTTCCAAGGACACCTTTATCTCTTGGTGTAGCTGAAGAAGCCAAGTGTATAGGAATGAAAATGTGATTTGAATGTTTTTTCTCTGTGGATCATTGTTCAGCTGCTGTGTGTTCCATGACTTTATACAAAACCAGAGAAGATGAAATATATATATATATGTTTTTCTAGTGCTGATTCCTTCCTCAAGCAGAGCTTGGCAGATTTATTACAGATGAGATGCGGACAAGCAGTGACTTGAAACATGATTGAGACAGCTGGCCTCACTGTAGTCACTTCCATGATCTTAGAGTTGTGCCAGACAAGCCTAGAGACTGGCGTGGACATGTTTTTGTAGAAATTTAGTAGAATTAACTTTTAACTTAGACTATCTACTCTAGATTTGGAATTGGGATTCCAGTTATGAGAGCTTATCTATGTCAACTTAAACTCTAAAAAGATTTAGTCATCTACATTTAATTTACTACATGAACTTTGACTTTCATACTAAATAAAGAGATGGTGCTTCAAGATTGTTTTCCTGGCTCATACACAAGAAGTTCTGTACAAGTAGTGGAGTGCTTGCAGTTTCTTCTCCTCTTTGTGTTTTGCTGTCCACTAAATGTACATTGGTGGAAACTGCTGTCACTAAAAACACTTTATTGCACCCAGAGTATAATGCTTGTTGAGGTTGCTGCTCCCATCAGTCTGCTCAGTAAAAATAGCTCATCTTGGTAAGTTGTTTCGACTTCACCAGGACCTGAAGAAGAGGCAGAAAAACCTGTGAAAACTAAGACTGTTTCTTCCAGTAATGGAGGAGAAAGTTCGAGTCGCAGCGCAGAGAAACGGGCAGCTAATGAAGAAGCTGAAGACTTCACCACAAAGCCTGCTCCTGCCAAAATGTCCAAGTTTGGATTTTCCATAGGCAGTCAGACAACAAAGAAGGCATCTGCAATATCCATCAAACTAGGAGCAAATGTAAGTTGTCTGAGGGCTTTTAATTTTAGGGAAAATAAGTCAAAGGAGGAGGTACTTTGGGGAGGCTTTCTTGCAGAAGGAAACCCTTGAATTACATAAGGGTAACTTGGGTAAAGCTTAAGAAAACATTGCATGGCCAGCAAGCCGTGCATGTGTAAGTATTTCAAGGTGATTAATACCAGGTCATTTGTCTCGGGAAGCACAAGACTTGATTGAAATGAACCGTAGATCTTTGAGCGTACAGAATAATTTTGTAATGGCATTTCATAAGTCTGGAATAATTGCCAGAGGGAAACAAGCAGACTTGTTAAATTGTTCAGGCTACTTTGAAATGAGTGCTGGGAGCCTTATTGCATAGGATGCTTAAAGCTACAAGCAAGCAAGTACTCTCCTATGTGGCTTAATAGGTCATCTTCCACTCCAAAGATCTTACCTTAGTGTGGGGAAGTATAGTTTAATTTTTTTATGACTTTGCCTATTCTTTACAAGGTCAGTATGATTCATTTGTACTATATGCAAGAAATGAGGCTTCATTAGATAGATGTCTGAGAATTCTGATCCTCTTTATTGTCCAGTACAAGGTATCCTTGTGCTTGTTCAGTTGTGAATCCAATGCTTCTCTTTAGTACTAAAGTAGTCCTCTGCTGGCTTGGGCAAGGACAAGCCAGATGCTGCCTCTCTGTTTAATACCATTCATTTACACTTCCCACATATCACTGTAATGGATACGGTATAAATCCTTCTCTGGGTTAAATTCAAACTGTAATTATGAAAGGTTTGCACCTTCAATGCTAGCATTTTATAGATCTGCAAAAGATGAAAGGCGTGCTCTGTTATTTTGAGATGAGAGGTGGATGTTGGCTGGCAGCATTCTAGGGTATAAATGCAACCAGATCATCTCGGACTTCAGAAAAATTGACAAAGCCGCCTTCTCTGAGCCACAAGCAAGCTCCAGTTTCTCATGTAGAAAGAGAATTCCAGTGACAATAAATTTGGCTCAGAATTTCCAGCTCACTGAAATTAGTGGGTGACTGACAGTGCACCAGATTGTACTGTGCTTAAACTTACCCTATTTCTTTTTAGTCATTTTTACTCCCTTAGCCTGTTACCCAGTCACATGGAGCCACCGCTTTAAAAAATGCCACAATATTTGTACATTACACAGTGTTGGTGAGGAATAGATCTAGATGGTCATATAAGGACTCTGCTGCAGTTATCAGCTTCAAAACTATGAGTATCTATGAAATAATCACCAATAAAGTAAAAATGGATGAAGCACTGTATATGGTTGATTAGGTAACTGGTAATACTGTCCAAGCAGTTACCAGTGACTCAATGCATTCTTAGTAGTCTCAAAGTTACTTTCGATATCTCTGCTGTATTACATGTCACGGTTGTGAGATTGGTAGCTTCTTACACTTTAAATAGAGGAGGGTATTTATTGGAAATAGAAATAATACTTTATTAATACAATATTAATTGAACCATGTGGTGCACATTGGTGCTAGTTTAAAATAATTTAATTGTTCTAAGACAGAAAGTTATTATTTTGTTAAAAGACAAGAAAAATAAACATTTCCATCCTTCTGGCATTGGTGAATAAGAATACTCCAAAAGAGTAATGGAAAGAGTGACACAGTAAAATTTTGAATACCACGACTTATCCAGGTTCTGATTTAATCACTCATGTTGTGCAGCAGTGGCTGCATCCTCCTGCAGCGTGCCGGAAAGCTAAGACTTGCTTGTGGGGAATTGTAAAATGAGAGGTGTCAGCCTGCTTTTCAGACTGTATCTTGCACAAATGAGCAGCCATTTTCCTTATTTTCAGTAGAGGAGAAACCTGTATGTGCTTGATTCAGACAAAAAACACATTCCTTCTTCGCTTCAGTGAGGATGTGTGACTTCACTTTACCAGAAAATTTTAAAACACCAAGGGTAGTGTTTTTGAGTTAGTAGACTAACTTGTGCATTTGGTCTTTTTCAGAAGCCTAAAGAGCCTGTTCCAACCCTTGCTCCAAAAACCCTTTCCGTAGCAGCAGCTTTCAATGAGGATGAAGATGTGAGTAATAACCCAGCCATCAACACAACTTGAAAATGGTGTGGGTTAGAGTTAGGCAGAGAGAAAACGGGTCACTTAAGTTTCTTTACATAAATGTCATGCACTTTCAATCCAGAAACATTTCATGTTTCTGTTTAAGTGTACAACTTTGTAGCTCTATGTTGGTTCAAGAAATTACTAAAGCACTGATAACTTTTGCCTGAAAATGAGGTGCATGATGTAATTTGAATTAATGGTTGCTTTCTCTGGGTTTGATGGGGAGGTGAAGAAGAGTTGTTCTGTTTTGTTAAGTGTTTTTTTGTTGTGTTACTGCTCCTTCTTACACAGAGGTGAACAAAGGAATTTGTATTTCTTTCTGTAACAGTGTAGAACCTCTGGTCCTAAATCTCTTTGCTTTCCTGTAGGGCTGTAGACCATAATTTGTCAGGCATTTGAAATGTTCAAAAGGTGGTGCCCAGGTACACTCTAACCTCCTTTTCTCTCTCTAGAGTGAACCAGAAGAAATGCCTCCAGAAGCCAAGATGCGCATGAAAAACATTGGAAGGTAGGTCAGCTTTTAACTATGGTTTGGAGGAGGATGAGTGTGTGAAAATATCTCCTCCAACACAGGTCAGATCTTGCAGGTGATTTGGATATATAGGAAGATAGAATTAAAAAGTTTTTCTCCAGAAACAAGAGAATTTTGAAACAGATATTTTCAAATGTCTCAGCTATGGATTAAAAGTAGTACATTTACATTTGCACTTTGAATCTTATTTGTCTTCTTTCTGAAGAAGAAATTGGTTCTGTATTAAATAGAAGCTTGTTTTTGTTTTGGAAAGTGAGTAGGTGGGAGCTCCTGCTTACTGTTAAACTTTCTATTTTTGAGTTCTCCATTTTATAAATTGCTCTGAAGCAGGGTAGTCTGGTCAGATTTTTAAACTCTGGTGCAAGGGCATGATGAGAATCATCTCTTTCAGAGACAAAGAATCGCTTGTTTGCTTTTAAAACAAATATAGATAGTTTTTCTGCTTGCCATAAACTTGAGACAATCCTAAAATAAAAAGGGACGTCTTCAAAGAATGCTTCACTTAAGTTAGGGATGAATTGTGAGCACATGCATTTTTAAGATGTTTATCACAATAAACTGCTTTTAAAGGTTGTCCCCTGGAGGATCACTACTGTTTAGTGGTTTGTTGTTTTGGTTGGTTTGTTTTGTTTGGTTTTGGCTTTGGGGGTGTTTTGTTGTTGGTTTTTTTTTTTTCCTCCAGTGGCAAATTTGGAATCCTCAATTTCATAACTCCTGCAGCCAGTAGTAGTTACCTGCCACTCACCCCCTCTACTGCTCCCTCTCATATCTCTGTCTTGATGTGCTCCTGAGAGATCAATTCTCTGGCCAAATTACAGTTGCTAGTGGTGAGGACTCCTGATGTAAGGGAAAGCAATGTGTGGTAGTTTCTGGTGGCAGGTGGGACTTGAGATTGGTGTTTTGAGTGTCATGTTGCACAAACTGCTGTAGTTGAGCTGACTTTCTCAACTCATCTTGTTCTGCTTTTCACAGGGATACACCAACCTCAGCAGGACCAAATTCCTTCAATAAAGGAAAGCATGGTTTTTCTGACAACCAGAAGTTATGGGAACGAAATATAAAATCTCATCTTGGAAATGTCCATGACCAAGAAAATAACTAAATGATGTGGATTGAGAGTTGGGTGTTTGGGGGGAGGGGAGGGTGTAACATTAAAGGAACAGTTTCCTTTTTTAAGAATGGTATAAGACTATCTTTGGAGCCACTTTTTTAAAACTTTGAGTGGTACATTAATAACTGAGTTTGAAATTAGAGGTAATTTATGTTTTGTATACAGATTTCAAGGCATTTGCTAATTTTGTAGTTCCATGTGATTAGTTTCAAAAGGTTACAGATAATAAAGAAATTGGAGTGGTACCTTTTAAAGATTTTTTTTTTTTTTTTAATTTTTTTGTTTGTTTATTTTTGGTCAGTGATGATTGAAGGTGGATGAAAAAGGTTACTGTCCCTTTAATTAGGTTAACATTGAATGCTCTCGCATTCTCACTTCTGGCTCCCTCTTCATAACAGGAGAAACAGTTGACTTTTAGGAATACCGCTAAAGAGAGTGAGCATTGTCTTGTGCTAGAAGTGTTACTGGACTATTAATTTGATTATAAACTTATGCAGGAAATAATAAGAACTTGGATTATTTTTTTTTTTCCTCCCTGCAGTCATCTTTTGTTAAGTCTCTGCAAACTAGGAATTATATTGCTCTGAGTGGCTCTGGTAACTTAGCTCTAATTTTGTTTAAAACTTCATGTAGGATGTGTAACCTTCTGTGGCCTGTTTCATCCTAAGGAGATGGGCCTTGTCTGTATATTAGATACAGTCTGTAAAGAATATTCATTACAAAGGTAAATCAGTATTTTCAGTGTGCTCCTCTTAAGTCATTAGCTTTGAGTAGTGCTTGTTAGCATTTCCTTGTGGTACACAACAGCTACCACCAAAAAGACAAGCTAATGTACATTAAGCTTCACATTTGGTTGAAATATTTTTCTTTACTATGCCTAGAAGGAATAAAAGCCACACCAAAACTCGGTAACTCACTGCTTAAGTATGAAAAATCTTTAAGATGCACTTTCCTCTCTTGCCATTTAAAACAAAATGCCTTGATGCCTGTGACCTCAGTTGATGCTATCAGGTTAAAGAGTACTGTATCTGCAGTCCTAATGCTTCTAACAAGCATCAACTTCATAAATAAAACTTGACCTTTTCCTACCTGTCTGCCTTTTGCAGTAGTTCCAACAATGATGTGAGGCTGGTCAGTTTGGTTTCCTAGCTTTCATACTGCAGAGCAGTGCTGTAGGATTTCAAACCAAGTGACGATTGTCTAAATTTCAGTCTAATTTAGATTGCGTACTTCTAAAATGTTTTGCTAGCAGAACTAGTTAAACAGAAAGTTATCTATCAACAGCAGCAATGCCATCTGCCCCTGCACACCCCCAAACAAACAGAAGGTTCTTTTTAAACTCGGATACCTGATAGAGTCAACCACTAAATAATTTCATCCCAGACCTGTTTGTAGAATTCGATACGTGAATTGCTTTTGTCCCACCTTTAAAACCTCTCTTCATCCTAAAGTTAAACCTGTGAGTGCAGAAAGGAAAGTGCATCTCGAAGTGTATTTTTTTATTATTATTATTTTAGGAAAGCTCTGACCACTTAGACTTATGAGTTTGTAAGTTCTAAAAAAAATATTTTTTTTTGTATTTTTGTATTGTATGTGTAATCTTTTTTTTCTTTTGAAGTCTGATGCAGTTGAATACCTGTAACTATTTTCTTTAAAAGCCTTGTTATAAACGTAACATAAAAACGTATACATTATTTTTTTTCCACAGCAGAAATCTTTGGTTTACTTAAAACAAAACACACTTTGAAAACTGACTTTCAGGACTTTGAAAACTCATTTGGGCATTACTGGAACTAGGCAAGGCAAAATGAAGCATTTACTTTTCACTTATTTTTATCACATGTGGTTATGTTTGTTGAAATAAATCCCTTTAAGATAGTGGTAATTCACAGTGAATAACTATTTTATCTTGCTCCTTAGTAATTGATACTGTCTCAGTCACTTGTATTAAGGAAAAGTAAAAAGACACTTTGAGTAAGAATAAGGGGATAACTTGGAGACCTGTTCTTTTTGTAGGCAACAGTGTCTTCCCTGTCTTTGGCTGAAGTAGCTGTTTATTTCAACAGAATTTCCCAGTCAGTACTTCAAAATCCTTTAGGCAGTTGCTAGGCAGAAGAGCAGACACGCTGTTCTACACCTTCCATGCAAGGGAGAGAGCAAAAGTTTTATTTATCTTTCTTGCTCCCATGGTCAGTAAATGTAATCTTAGACCTTGTGAGAGACAGCAGCAGCTCCTAAACCTCAGCTAAAGGTGAGCAGAGAACCTGCCTCGCTCTGTCTGTGAGTTCTGTTCCTTCATGGGGGAGAAAAAAAATCATCATGGCCTAAATCCACTTAGGCCTGAGCACTGAAGACACCTGATCTTATAGCTATAAAGGTGTCTGCTCGTGTTTAATGTCTGACAGGTGCAGGAAGGGCTGGATCTGAAATGTACTGACAAGGCAAATGTTAGCTTGAGCTTCACTTGGAAGTTCTAGGCTTTGGTTATACAGAAATCGTGGTCTTTGCCCAAAGTTAGTCCTGGGGATTGTGTGTGTGTTACTTTCTTGTTATTTTTCTATTATTCAGGAATCCTAAATCTTATGGCAAACTGATTTAGCTATCTTAAGTGCTTTCAGGAGTCTGTTAGCTGCTTAGCCCAGCACAGTATATATACCTGTTCATGGCTGAAACATCTCTCTGTGCAACTTGTGCAGTCTTTACCTCAAAAGGCTTATGCTTGTGTAGCAGTAAAGCTTTACTTAGCACCTGAGCAGCTCGCAAAACATTCCAGACATTTAAGTGAAGATATAAGTAGTTACCCAGTCACCTTCTCTGTGCTACCCTGCAGCAAGGCTGCTTTTAACCCTGCTGGGTTGTGAATGGATCCAAACTCACCTCATGCTAACTATATTAAAATAATAATTCCCCCAAAACAAAACCAACCAAACAAAAAACCCCAAAACACACACACATACACACACACACACACAAAAAAAACCAAAAAAAACCAACAAGAGAAACCCCAGTGCAGTCAACTACTAGTTGCAGTGTTTCAGGCAGTCCTGGGTGTAGGCCCTTGCGCCCCAGCTTCATTCCTTCAGGAGGATAAGAGGTGCACTGTGCACCTTCTCCGGATCAATATTTTGTCAACAGAAAGAAGTACCCAATTAGCCTGTCTGTGAGGTAACTGGTGGATGCTGTTTTAATGTCATGGGCTTGCTGCCATTGTAGCTATCCTGATTACAATATCCAGCCAACCTTGACCAGCAGCAGCCACAGCTACCTTCTGGCTGCTTGATCTCCACATCTGTCAGAGGCGTCCTCGTCTCGGAACCCACGTGACTGTGCTGAGCCCTGTGTGCTGGGGATGCTTTTACCAAAGCTTGCTCTGTGAGGAGACTTGGAGAAAATACCAGCTTCTGCTTCCTCAAGAGGGAGACTGAACTTTTAAACTCTTGGAAATCACTGGTATAACTGGAACTCTCTTAGGCTGCTGTAAGGTAAGAAGACAAACCTGGAGAAGCAATATTATTTCAAGAAATGCCTTTTATCTGTGTACATAGTAGCCTTAAAGGTGTTCTGCAAAAAAGAGGTTGCTGGGGTTTTTAACTCATGAAATTGTAAATTGAGGAAGGCTGAGTAATTTTGCCCTTAAGCTACATAAGGGAAGGCTACATTTTAAAATCGCCATAATCTATCTAGTTCCTGTGCCCAGAGACATTAGAACACCATAAAAATTGGACAACAAGCAATGGCATTTTACTTCATCCTCTTAACTCCTATGTCTTCTGTTTTTATCAATGAATGGATCTCCTACTGTTCTCTAATTTTGATATATTGGTATCTTAAAAGCTATGTAGTGCTTACTTAGGAAAGCTGCTTGTCTTTAATTAGTTGGAGCCGTTACCTCAGGGTAGGTGCATAGATATCCATAGAATTAAAAGCTTGAAACATGAGCTGTTACACTTGAACTCTAGCGTGTTATATTTCTGTTTATGAACTTCCATTTAAAAGTCTGGAGTGGTGGGAGTCTAAGTAAGATTTAGTTAACAAAGCAAACCTTTAAACGGCAGTCCAACACTTCTTGCAGTATCAGTACTTACACACCAGCTGCCCTCCAGCCTCGATAGAGTAAGAAAGAGTGGCAGGGACTGTCACAGCTAGCAATTGGAGTATGTGGTTTTTGATTCAGTGGCATATAGTGAGGTTCTTTAAGACCTTTGCTCATCTTGTGACTTAGTTCTTAAATTTGGTTGTTGGGATTGGATTTCCCGGTGAGAAAAGATGCACAAATAAAGTGCTTGTAGCACAAGCTCCACTGAAACTTGACTTCATGAGCTGGTGTTTTGTGTTTTCCTTGCAGTACAAGCCTATTAATTTAAGGTAATGCAAGTAATAACAAAAACCATAATTACCTCTACTTCTTTCCCTCAGCTTTCCATGATTTGTAAACATAGTAGCTGCTTTTAAAGTGTTGCCTGATGCTCAGTAGCTCGTTGTGAAAGGATTCTGCCTTTGCTTTTGTGAAAAAAGTGTAACTGTGGTAGCTTTGCTTTTTCATACGTGCACCAACATCAACCGCATAGAAAGGTAGGTAGGAAATAGTGCAATGTAGTGTAAAGAGTAATTGTAAAACCAGCATCTATTTTAGGCTGGGCTTTATTTTTGTTACTCAGATGCTTAATTAACAAGGCCCTGTTCACATGTAAAAATCAAGGCTATGACAAGAAGAGCTTGGGCTACTACACAACTAAAAGCACTAAGATGCTGTCATCTGCAAGGCAGGGCACTTTACCCAAGACAAGTAGTACTGCCCTCAGGATGAAACTCTTCATAGGGGTGCAAGACAGACTTTCTGAAAAGTCCCTCAAGGTCACATGAGGCTTGTTAACATGTTCCCCTGCAGCCCTGTGCCTGAGGGTGGCATGGAAGTGACCTGAGCCTCTCACCTTTCATACCTGGAATGGTGCTGCATGAGAACAGGTCTCAGTATAAAGAACTGCTTCAGAGGCTGTCATGGTTTAGGGTCAGGGCAGCCTGCTAGACCTATAACATACTCCCTGTTAACCCCCTCCTCCCTCCCCAAAGGGGAAGAGAAAGGGAATAAGGGAGAGAGACTGAGGGATTAGAAAAGGAAATGAGAACAGCTTTAAGGAGAATAATAATAAAAGGAGGAATATATATAAAACCAGTATCAAACACACCCCTCCAATGGCAATTATATCACCATCACTACTGATGGTTTGGGGCAGGCACAAGTAAAGTCCCAGACAGACTGGGACCAACAGCAGATGGGAACTGTGTTCAAGAACTGGATTCTGCTACTGGATTCAAGAACACACAGCTTGGGATGGAAGGCAAAAGGGACACAGTCTGCCTCAGATGCCGGCCATTGAAGAAACAAGAAAGAAACCAGAAAAGAAATTGAACCAAACAGAGCCTGACCCTCCTGGTCCCTTGGCTTTATACTCAATGGGCTGGGATCCCTTGCTGGTCAGCTCAGGGTCACCGGTCCTGTCTGCTTCTCCCTGCAGGTGCAGCCTTTCACTTTCCTGCACCCCCCAATGTGGT